>CAUZXP010000015.1:0-17500 GCA_963584105.1 Alviniconcha strummeri
TGTCTGTCTCGCAAACACAAACCAAACATATTATGGACGGGTCAGATAATCTTTAAGAAATGCCACCTCCTTTGCCGTGTCAAGGTGCTGTTTAACTTGGACTCTTCACCGAGGCAGATCCTTTTACGGTTTCGGTGTCGAGGGCCGGGGATAGCTGCTCAGTTGGTAGAACGTCCGACTGGAAAGCCAGGCGCAGTGCGACTCGGGTTCGAGGCCCAGGTGCGGCAAGGGATTTTTCACCCAGAGTCAGCTTTCAGTGCAGACTCTCTTATGACGTTTGCAGAGCCCCCGTGCGCAGTCGCATGATCAACGTCATTCTCTGTGCATGTTGAAAATCGTGAACAAGGGCTGGCGTAGTATTATTTGGACACGTGAAAATGCTGCACACATTGAATAAGAATGGACAGCGCTGCTCTTGCGGCTGCTGCAGCATTACCCAGCGACCCGGAAGTATCACGAGGGACATTGATTTACGAACACACACACACACACACACACACACACACACACACACACACACACACACACACACACACACTAAACAACAAGAACACAAAACACACAACAAACAAGCCCCCCCCCCAAAAAAAAGAAAAAAAAAAAAAGAAAAGAAAAAAAAAGAAGCGACAACAAACAAGCAAAAAAAAAATATTTTTTTTTTTTTTTTTTTTTTTTCAAATTTAGCTTCTCCACAGTTTACATGGAAAGTCCGATTTCGAGCAGGGCATCCCATGATGTCTCGCAGGCATATTACATAGAAATCACTTCCTCAGTGTCGTCATGATTGTTATGTCATATTACATAGATCAGCGTCGTCATGATTGTTACGTCATAACGACAGCGTTCTTTTTAACCGATCGTGTGTTTGGATCTTTTATTAGAATGCTAACAGCCAGCCCTGTTTTTGTTGTTGTTGTGTGTGTTTTTTTCCAGGGGAAAGGGTTAATCCTTTTCAATCCAGGCCCAAAAACATCAAAAAAGGTTAAAAGGAACGCTGTTTATTACAAGAAAACACATGCGAATAAAAAACGAAAAAGCAAAACAACACACACACACACACACACACACACACACACACACACACACACACACACACACACACACACACACACACACACACACACACACACACACACAAAACAAAACAAAACACAACACAACAACAACAACAAAACGCTATTTATTACGACAAAACACATGCGAATAAACAGCGTTCTTTTAACAGTTTTTAGTTCAAATTTTGTTTTGTTTTTGATCTTGTTTTAGAACGCTAATAACAACAACAATAACCATATACTTTATTCATCCAGCGGGAAATTAAAGCTGTCGTTCGATCGCACAACGAAGAACATATCTCAATAATTATAAATCATGAAACACACGCGCATACACACTCTTAGACATACGCCCCCTTTCTCTCAGTCTGCATACACAAATAGTATTTAACTGCATACGCTAGCAGCCAACCTTGTTTTTGTTGTTGTTGAACATTATTGGTACTATATATATATCCACTTCAATCCAGTTTTCATTGTCTTCCTTTCAGAGCTGTGTCCAGGTGGAGACAGCGGCGGTGCACCAAGTGTTCAACACAGAGCAAGGGCGTCTATCCATCCTCTGGGACTCTGCCTCCCCTCCCCCTCCCTCCCTCACCTCCATGCTCGATGCTGACCGGTCCAACCCCACAGTCTGCGAGTTAGGAAGGGTCTGAACAATGGCCGTGCGGTCTTCAAGTCGCAGCCGCTGCTGGTCTAGGCAGCACCCTCTGTTGTTATTACCTTACGTCCAGTGACCCCACGCAGCCGTGATGTCCGGTGGTCAGTTCTGGTCATTGAATCACAGTCTGCAATGACCTCGGTGGAGTTCATACTGTGTTGACCTCGGAGGAGTTGATTCTGTGTTGACCTCGGAGGAGTTCATACTGTGTTGACCTCGGAGAGTTCATACTGTGTTGACCTCGGAAAGTTCATACTGTGTTGACCTCGGAGAGTTCATACTGTGTTGACCTCGGAGGAGTTCATACTGTGTTGACCTTGGAGGAGTTCATACTGCACTGACCTCGGAGGAGTTCATGCTGTATGTCATCAGTTCTGGTGAACGGGTCACCGTCTAATGACGTGTATGTAATGCATGTATGTATATATATATGTATGTGTACCAGTGGTCTTTAAGGGTGAATGAATCATCGTCCAGTGACTCCAAAGGAATACATGTATACATGTCGTCTTTTCTGGTGAATTGATCACCGTCTAAGGACTCCAGGTACAAAGGAATACATGTGTACGTCATTATATAGTCGTCTTTTCTGGTGACTGGATCGCCCACTGATGACACCACAGGAGTACCTGTGTACATGTCGTCGGTTGTGGTCAACGGGGTCACCGTCTGTTGACTCCACCAGGAGACATACATGTCACCTTTTTAGGTGAATGGATCACCATCGATGACTCCACAGCAATACATAATTTATATGCTGTATACATGTCAGTTCTGGTGAATGAGTCAGCCTCTATTGACTCTACAGGAAGACACACATGTCATCTTTTCAGATAAATAGGTCACCATCTATGACTCCACAGGAATACATATATATGCTGTATACATGTCAGTTGTGGTGAATGGGTCAACCTCTATTGACTCTACAGGAAGACACACATGTCATCTTTTCAGGTAAATGGAACACCATCTGTGACTCCATAGAAATACATGCAGGTATATACATACTCTATACATGTCAGTTCTGGTGAATGGGTCACAGTCTAGCGACTCAGCAGGAAAACATGCATGTCGTCTTTTCATGTGAATGGGTCACAGTCTAATGACTCTGGACACAGGAGTACTCCGTTCTGCATGGTGTGCATGGTGAGCTGGTCGCGGAGTATCGACCCCACAGCACTACACGTCAGTTGTCACGTGTGGTGACTGTGACAGTGCCTACCGTTCTGTGATTCCTCATTAAACTGTACCTGCCGCTCGTCTGTTCCGGTGAATGGTCGCTATACCGGTAGTGACTGGACTTGAGTATCCCTCGGCAGCTCTCGTAATCCTCAGTGGCTCCACTGGACTTTTACAGCTATAGTGTATTCCGATCGTCTGTTCTGGACAACGCGTTGATTTCCGTTTTGAGCGCGGACAAGCACCGTAGTGTGTTTTGACAGAGTATGATGGAAGGACTTGTCAGTGGTCATAACCATCTGAAGAATGTGTCAAGGAGGCAGGATCCTTAAGATGCATACGAACTCAAGAAGAAGACCAGGATCAAATGAAGACAAACGCAGGCGTGTGACACGTAGAAGTGTACGTGTAAAAACAACAAGCCACCTATGAGTCCGCTTTGTTAGCTATACTCAAGATAGTGGATCCTTTGTGTACAGTAGTGTTGCTCTCAAGACAGTGGATCCTTTGTGTGCGGTAGTGTTGCTCTCAAGATAGTGGATCCTTTGTGTGCGGTAGTGTTGCTCTCAAGATAGTGGATCCTTTGTGTGCGGTAGTGTTGCTCTCAAGATAGTGGATCCTTTGTGTGCGGTAGTGTTGCTTATTTCCCTTTAACTCACCCGGCGTCGAAATCCTCCCCCCCCCCCCCCCCCCCCCCACAAAAAAAAAAAAAATAATAATAAAAAAAAATGGATCACGCAGTCCGAACTCGCCATCTTCCATCGTCGCAAGCGCCTCTTCGTCAAGCTTTCATTGTGACCTTGCTGGCGATTTCCTCGCTTCAGACTGTCTTCATGGGCCCTCAGCCGACGACAGCCCAGACCTCCACGTGCCATTTGACTAACGCCACCTGCATTCCGTTGTCAGGGCCGGGAACCGCGCCCCCCACGTGCTTCGGGGCGTCGCTGAGGTTCTCGTACACCTCCCTGCTGTGGGCGAACGACTCCAGGTCTCTGGCGGATGTGACGTCACGCCTGAGGTTGTGGAAGGGCTAAGCAGCGTGCCGGAGTGCTGGGCTGTGGTTCAGCCTTTCCTGTGCTCCGTCTACATGCCCAAGTAAGTGAGCTCGCTGCACCTTGTTGGGTTAAAAAATAAATATATGTGTGTGTGTGCGTGTGTGTGTGTGTGTGTGTGGTGTGTGTGTGTGTGTGTGTGTGTGTGTGTGTGTGTGTGTGTGTGTGTGTGCGTGCGTGCGTTTATGTGTCATGTGTGTGTGTGTGTGTGTGTGCGCGCGCGCGCGCGCGCGTGCGTGCGTGAGTTTATGTGTCGCGCGCCTGTGTGTGTGTGTGTGCGCGCGTGCGCGTGCGTGTGTGTGAGCGTGCGTGCGTGCGTGTGTTTATGTGTCGTGTGTGTGTGCATGCGTGCGTTTATGTGTCGTATGTATGTGTGTGTGTTTGCGTGTGTGTGTGCGTTTGCGTGCGTGCGTTTATGTGTCGAATGTGTGTGTGTGCGCGCGGGCGCGCGCGTGCGTGCGTTTATGTGTCGTATGTATGTGTGTGTTTACGCGCGCGCGCGCGCGCGCGTGTGTGTGTGTGTGTGTGTGTGTGTGTGTGTGTGTGTGTGTGTGTGTGTGTGTGTGCGCGCGCGCGCGCGCGCGCGAGAACGCTTCAAGGAATAAACCCATGATTATGTTTAAAACCTTTGGCCAACGCTTTCTCTTACTGTGCTCCAGAAGACTCGAATTCTCTCACTTCTGATATCGACACCATTCAGTCGTCCCATGCCTTCAGAGCTGTGTTGAAGACCCTTCTGAGGCTCTACAAACGATACTATAACCGCCGATTTCTCACTTCTCTCTTTTGTTCCCCCTCTCTTTTGTTCCCCCGTCCCGTTGCATTCATTTTGTGTGCCCGTGTTTCTTTTTCTTTTTCTCCGAAAGACTTGAATTCTCTCCGTTTTGATATCCACACCATTCACTCCACCCATTCCTTCAGAGCTGTGTTAAAGACCCTTCTGAGGCCCTGCAAACGATACTATAACCACTGATTTCTCATTTCTCTCTTTTCTCTCCACCCCCCCTCCCTTTCTCTCCATCCCGTTGCATTCATTTTGCGTGCCCGTGTTTTTTCTCTTTTTCTTTTTTCTGTGTGTGTGTGTGTGTGTGTGTGTGTGTGTGTGTGTGTGTGTGTGTGTGTGTGTGTGTGTGTGTGTGTGTGTGTGCGTGCGTGCGTGTGTCCTGTGTATGTGTGTGTGTCTGCGCGTGCGTGCGTGCGTGTGTCCTGTGTGTGTGTGTGTATGTGTGTGTGTGTGTGTGTGTGTGTGTGTGTGTGTGTGTGTGTGTGTGTAAAACAAAATAAGTAAGCACTTGGGGCTCTCGCAGATTAGGCGCGCTAAGTGCACATTATGATGACGAGGACGACAACGACGACGACGATGATAATGATGATCTTATCCAGGTGTGACACTAGCAACGGGCGGGTGGACTACCCGAGCCTGGAGCTGTGCGAGAAGACCCGGGAACCGTGCAGACTCGTGGAACACTTCGCCAAAGACTGGCCCGAATTCCTCAGGTGCACTCAGCCGTACTTCAAGCAGAACTGTGGGGTGAGTATTTATATCATATACAATTCCGTCCCTAGTAAGCCTTATGGTTTCTGTGGACGTGAAGCAGCACGAAAGAAAGAAAGAAGTGAGTATACCCGTCTCCGTAACGTAGTGGTCATAGCGCTTCGGACTGCGGGTCGGAAGGCCGTAGGTTCGAATCCCATCAGAGTCATGTGGGAGTAAGTAAGTAAGCTGGTGTTTTACGCCCAGTCAAGTACATTTTGCTCTACGTCCACAGAAGCGAGATGACTTATTAGGGACGGGAACAGGGGGGAAAAGAAGACGAAAGAGTGAAGGCTCGACCGCGGATACCGCCCGAAAAAGACCGCAAAACCGTGGACCGCCGCCAGAACAATGGAATTGTTAAGGCGGTGTTCCATCGCCATTGCGCAGCGACTAGTGCACCGCGCAATTGCTGTTTCAACTGCCGTGCTTGGGCAGAGTCACAAGGACAATGTCCGTTGCACCGCTGTTGAGGAACAACTGGAAGCGAAAGAAGTCCAACTTTCGAAGCCCAGCTCCACCTCCCTGCTCATGATCTCGCCTGGAACCAGTGTGGTTATGTCAGGCCGAGCCAGTGGGAAGGCTGGAACTACACATTCTAACTTCATCCACATCACGGATGCCTCTTTGAGAGTGTTGCTTTAGTTACTTGACCAACATTGCAGGTTTTGGTTAACACCGGGATAATTATTATGGCAACGTGGTCTAGTGCCTTGTCAAGCAGTCTCAAACCAAAAAGGACCTCCACAGCATCATTGGACCTCCACAGCGTCATCAGTTACTGTCCTCATCCTCAGCTGCCGTTGCACGTTGAACAAAATCATCTCAGCTTCCGTAGCCCTTCGTGACGTGACCTCGTGGTGACCTCATGCATGTTAGTATTGCTGTCTTCTTCGCTGCCGGAGGCAATTCTGATCGAAGCCTTCAACCCCAGAGAGCGAGTCCACGTGGGACTCAGTCTGAATCCGAGACTTTACTAACAGCGTCATCAGTAGTTAGCGTAGTAGAGGGTGCTCTGCATATAATAATAATAATAATGATAATAATAATGATAATAATAATAATGGAAATTTGTAAAGCGCCTACCCTGCGGTTCAAAGCGCTACACAAGCATAGTATACCACACATAATGTACATCGAGATGGAAAATGCTATCAGCAAATAGAAATGAATGTAAGAAAGAAGAAGAAGAAGAAGAAGAAGAAGAAGAAGAAGAAAAAGCTAACTCATAATGTAGACATATGTTTAATCAGAAGAACTCGGCAGCAGTGCAGTGTCTCCTTCGGATGGTAGCCAGCCCACCAACGATCTGACAGACGTCTCCTCTTGGGGTTGGGGTTGGGAGGTGTTGGGAGAATTGGGGGGGTGGGGGTTGAGGGAAGGGTGCGTGTGTGTGTGTATTGGGGGGGGGGGGGGGGAATGCGGAATGAGTCTTAGATGTGGCCGGGTACAGGAATGGCGGGACGGGCAGGCTCGGGAGCAGTGCCTCTGAGGTCAGCACAGATGATGAAACAGCAAGAGAGAGAGAGAGAGAGAGAGAGAGAGAGAGAGAGAGAGAGAGAGAGAGAGAGAGAGAAGAGAAGATAATACTTTATTACACAGGGATAAAGATTTAAGCACGTATCGGCTTTTTTTCAAATCTGTCCCTGATGACAAACACAGCAACACTCAATACATCAAACAAAATTCACTTAAATACGCTAGAGAAAAAACGACTTAAAAACAAAACAAACTAATTTCTGTCTAAAACATCACATCATACGAACAGAGCAATAATAAAGCAAAGACCAATACAAACTATTTTTTTAGGAGAGAGAGAGAGAGAATGACAAAAAACATATTAACGAATAAAAGAAAGCGACAGAATAATGACTTCTATCTTCGTATAAGACAAGATCACATCTAACAGGATTGGAAGCTAAGCGATGAGAGAGAGAGAGAGAGAGAGAGAGAGAGAGAGAGAGAGAGAGAGAGAGAGAGAGAGAGAGAGAGAAGATAATACTTTATTACACAGGGATAAAGATTTAAGCACGTGTCGGCTTTTTTTGCAAATCTGTCCCTGATGACAAACACAGCAACACTCAATACATCAAACAAAATTCACTTAAATACTCTAGAGAAAAAACGACTTAAAAAGAAAACAGACTAATTTCTGTCTAAAACATCACATCATACGAACAGAGCAATAATAAAGAGAGAGAGAGAGAGAGAGAGAGAGAGAGAGAGAGAGAGAGAGAGAGAGAGAGAGAGAAACAGAGAGACAGAGACAGAGACAGAGAGACAGAGACAGACAGAGAGACAGACAGAGAGACAGACAGAGAGAGAGAGGAAAAAGAAAGTATTGAGTGGTATCATGGCCACTGACACCCGGCCATCGACACCCGGTGGCAGCGGTACTAGCTACGAGAGGCCGGGTGTCAAGAAATTTAAAACCTAAACCTACCCCATGACTAGACGCAAACTAGCGGCGAAACTTTAACGCTAAGATATTAAGAAGGGACATCGACACCCGTGTACTTTTGTGTCTTGTACCTATACGCTGAGTTGTCCTCAGACAGCAACCGGGTTATCTGCTCTCGAGTTATCTGCTGTAGATGTGCTTACAAATAGCAGCGAACCTTTATATTTACTCAAAACGAGTGAACTCTTCTGGAACAGATCTGGAGCACGATTAACACATTTCTGAGTAAAAGTTTGACATGCGCTGTCTGAATAATTAATTTATTCAGTGTTGGAGTATTTAGTTTATGCAGTGTGTATTTTTTGTCGGAGTATTTAATTTATTCAGTGTTGCTGTTTTTGCTGTTGTTTGTGTATTTAATTTATTCAGTCTTGATTTTTTTTTTTTTTTTTTTTTTTGTCGGAGCATTTAATTTATTCAGTATCGATTATTTATGTCGAAACATTTCATTTATTCAATGTTGATGTTTTTTGTCGAGGATTCATTCAGTTTTGTTGTTGTTTTGTTTTGTTTGTTTCGGTCGGAGTATTTAATTTATTTAGTGTTGATATTTTTTTGTCTGATTACCTAATTTATTTTATGTTGATGTTTTGTCGGTTTATTTTCGACAACGTCGGAATGTATGAGTGCGAAAATGCAAATGAACAAATAAGCGAGTAATTAATTATACCATTGATAGTGGTGATGAATTATATTCTTACACCCCTAACTTCGTTACAGCGGGGCATACTGGGATCGTTTGATTTTGTGAGTCTGTAAGTAAACATGGTGCTTAACGTCCACAGAAACCATAAGGCTTATTAGAGACAGGGAGAAGCAGGGGAAGGGGGTATGGAGGTGGGGTAAGAGGGAGGTTATATACCTATCGCTACACTGTCACCACCAGAATGACTTCTGCATTAAGGTGGGCAACGATGACAGCCATTTTAATGTTTCATAATTTTGATGGACAAAGTCACGAGACTGAGTCCACAGACCACGACCTTTGAAGAGAAAGGAGAGCCGAAGCGGGTTCGAACCGCGGTTCTTCTGCTTACCAGCTTAGCGCCTTACCGCTAGGCCAAACCGGCTCACCATGTGTGAGTGTGTCCGTGTGTCCGGGTTTTATCCGGACAGTACACGCTCAGCCTTTTAAAACCGACTGTTCTTAATATTCGTCATTTGACGTCGTTTTAAATCTACGTTTAGATCCTTAACATTGTTTTACTTCAACGTCTTGTCTGTCTTCTTCTTTACTTCCTTCTTTTATTATTTTCTATCTCTCTTCTACACCAGACGAAGACCATGTGTCGAAAGCGCTTGTGTTTTTAACTGTTCTTCATGTGTCGTTGTATAGGTGAGTACATTTCTCTAGAGCTGTTCCAATTTCAAACCGAACTTTGTGTGATGAGACATCATCATGTGAAGTGTCATGCGGAAAGGTTGCTTTGCTATCATCAAGTGAATGCCACAGTGAGGACTACTAGTACACTCATCAAAATATGCTCATTTCTACCGTATCTCCTGTACTACCAATTCTTGTTTAACCTAACTTAGATTGATGGTGCTTCATAATAATTAAATCGGATGTCTTTCGAAAAGGATTGGATTACTTCTTTTTTCAAGGTCAAACTCAAAGTCACAGCGGAGGTTGAAAGTTTCAATGACTGTAATTCGGATTTCTTTTGGTTCAGAACCTTTTGTAATAAGCTTCATTTGTTTGGTTAATTTTTCTAACTAGTGAGACTGCATGGTCACGGTTGTGGTACGTGAACTGTCACAATGTACCGAATCGATCGCGTGAACCAGCCAGTGTGAATTCGTTGAGCGCTACTTTGTAGCCTTTCCCCCTTTCTTTTCTTTCTTGTGGGCTTGCAGAGAGAACGATCACACATCAATCCACATTTTACAGTGTTACAGTCACGGCCCCTCTTAAACTTGTCACTGAATTTTCAGACGACTTTATTTAGTTTCTTTCAATGGATATTATGGAAATGCCTTTTCTCTACCGGTCAATGGGCATACGGCTGTCGTTGAACCGGCTGTATTGTGTAGCCTGTACTAAAGGGTGAAGTGTGTTTCGATTTCGGGAGCACGATATTGAGTTTCGGTATACATGGGAGTGTCGATGTCTTTGCGGGAAGTATTAAAGTGTCATGGGGGGTGCCTTGGTGATGTGTTCCTCTCTGTCTGTCTGTCTGTCTCACTCTCTGTGTGTCTTTGTCTCTCCTTCTCTGTCTGTCTGTCTTTCTCTCTGTTTCTCTCTCTGTGTCTGTCTGTCTGTCTCTCCCCTCTTCCCCCCTCTCTCCCCCTCCCACTCTCTCTCCCCCCTTCTCTCTGTCTCTGTCTCTCTGTCTCTCACTCTTTCTCTCTCTGTCTCTCTGTCTCTGTCTTTGTCTCTCTGTCTCTGTCTCTGACTCTGTCTCTGTCTCTGTCTCTCTGTCTCTCTGTCTCTCTGTCTCTGTCTCTCTCTCTCTCTCTCTCTCTCTCTCTCTCTCTCTCTCTCTCTCTCTCTCTCTCTCTCTCTCCCTCCCTCCCTCTCTGTGTGTCCCTGCCTCTCTTTCTCTGTCTGTCTGTCTGTCTCTCTGTCTTTATCTCTCTGTCGTTCTCTCTGTCTTTCTCCCCTCCCCCCTCTCTCCCCCTATTACTCACTCTCCCTCCACCCCCCCACCCCCCACCCCCACACCCAACCACAACAACCCCTACCCCACCACAACACCCCTTGCTGTGAAAGAAAGGAATACTTCTCGCTTTCTTGGGTCTTAATGTCCTCGAATGTCATTATCCGGGAATACATTTCTGTCGTACCTTTTCACTCCGCGAACAGTGGACGGGTCCAAGGTCAGGGGCGTTGTATATGACTGGGAATTCTGGGCACTTCAAAGCGAGAACTCGTGGCGCTTTAAAAAGAGAAGTTGTGGCACTTTAAACAGAGAACTCGTGGCACTTCAAAGTAGACGTCTGGGGTGGCCTCACGCTACAGTTCTGACGGAATGCTATTAGTATAATTAGTATTATAATTATACATACCGACCTTCTCCCAGATTATAAAACATTGTCTGAGTTTCGGTATTGGCGTTTGTGAGCCGGTTTTGGCCCGGCGGGTAAGGCCTATTTATTTTATAGGCTGATAACCGGACGACGTCGGTTAGATTCTCTGTTTGGGTTCTCCTTTATCTTCAAAAGTTGTGATTTATGGACACTTGTGACTTTATCCCCGTCATAATTGTAGAAATATTCATGTATGGCTGTCATCGCTGCCCATCTTAATGCAGAATCAGTCTGGAGTGGTGATGACAGTGTAAGAGTTAGGTTAGTGCCCCTGCCACACACACGCACACACACACACACACACGCACGCACGCACGCACGCACGCACGCACGCACGCACGCACGCACGCACGCACGCACGCACGCACGCACGCACGCAAGCACGCACGCACGCACGCACGCACGCATACACACATACACACACGTAGACGCCAAATACTTATCACGTGTTGCAAAAAAATGAAACTGTTGTAAACATGAGCTACGCAAAAAAATGAAACAGATAAATAAACTTATACGTGGTTACCTAACCTGACAAACACAGTACAACACTTCATTTAACGTACGTCTTTCTCATCATTTAAACCAACACTGGTTTCAAGGTTTTCCTGAGCGTTTTGCCTCTGGGGGCAATAGAAAGCAAAATTACATTCACACAACACATTCCTTGGGACCTCGGGAAGTGGCAGTTTTATGTCATATGCACAAGTTGATGCCAGTGGGATTTATTTTATTTTTTATTTTTTAAATGTATTTATTAATGATTGACGTTATACCTGGATGTTTGCTGTTGTTGTAATTTGGTGATGTTTTATGATTGGAGTGAATGTGTGATGAGTGCACTTGGCACCACAGAACATTCCTCGAGCAATTGTATTGACACTTGGCAATGAAGTGGTATTGTATTATAAGATCCAAACACATAAAAGGTTATAAAAAACAAAACAAAAAACAACAACAAACAAACAAAACAAAACAAACAAACAAAAAACAAAACAAAACCAAAAAAACAACAAACAAAAACGCGTATTTATTAGGACAAAAATACAATCTGCAAATTGTCGGAGTAATCCCCTTTGTCAAGCTACAAAACCACACTACGTGTTTGGATCTCGTTTTAAAACGCTAGCAGTCATTCCTTATAAACAAGTTCATTTTAAGAGTTTTAATGAACGTTTTGCCCTTGAGGGATAAAAAGGAAAGATACATTCACACAACACATTCCTTATAAACCAGTTCATTAATTAAGTACTAAATAATACGTTACTACAACACTTCACGCATCAGACAAGAACAACATAAACCAGTTAATTAATTAAGTACTAAATAATACGTTACTACAACACTTCACACATCAGACAAGAACAACATAAACCAGTTCGTTAATTAAGTACTAAATAATACGTTACTACAGCACTTCACAAATTAGACAGGAACAACCTGAACCAGGTGTGTGTGTGTGTGTGTGTGTGTGTGTGTGTGTGTGTGTGTGTGTGTGTGTGTGTGTGTGTGTGTGTGTAGATTTAATACGTTTTCTTTCAATATTTCCCAAATAATCTTCTTCTTAAAGTCTTTTCACATGTGATATTAGACTGATCTTACAATTATCATGCTAACAACATGTATCAGCAAGTTGCACCAATAGAAATGTACGTTAACAACAACAACAACCTTATTTGCGGTCAACAAACAACCATATATATATGTACATTTGTGTCTCTATCCATACTGATAATTAGTTTTACCTGATCTATATATATGTTAACAACAACAACCTTATTTGCAGTCAACAAACAACCATAGTATTATATAGTTACATTTGTGTCTGTATCCATACTGATAAATATTTTCGCCTGATCTATATGTTAAAACAACCACTACCACCACCACCACCTTATTTGCAGTCAACAAACATCCATAACATCATATTATATGTGTCTGTATCCATACTGATAAATAGTTTCACCTGATCTATATATATGTTAAACAACCACCACCACCACCACCACCACCACCACCTTATTTGCAGTCAACAAACAACCATAATATTTTATAGTTACATATGTGTCTGTATCCATACTGATAAATAGTTTCGCTTGATATCTTTCTCATATTCACAGGACCACATTATTGTATACGCGCATACGCTCACACAGTCGTACACCCTAAATGTCGTATAATCGCACGATGATACTCAAAGATATATTGTCCAAACCAAATATTCATGTAACTATAATGCTGGTTTTGCTGTTTGTTCCTGAAGACGGGTGCCTATGAGTAACTATCGTGCTAGTTTTGCCGTTTGTTCGAGTAACTATATTGCTGGTTTTGCCGTTTGTTCCTAAAGAAGGGTGCCTATGAGTAACTATAATGCTGGTTTTGCCGTTTGTTCCTGAGGACGGGTGCCTATGAGTAGCTATAATGCTGGTTTTGCCGTTTGTTCGAGTAACTATATTGCTGGTTTTGCCGTTTGTTCCTGAAGACGGGTGCCTATGAGTAACTATAATGCTGGTTTTGCCGTTTGTTCGAGTAACTATAATGCTGGTTTTGCCGGTTGTTCCTGAAGACGGGTGCCTGTGAGTAACTATAATGCTGGTTTTGCCGTTTGTTCGAGTAACTATAATGCTGGTTTTGCCGTTTGTTCCTGAAGACGGGTGCCTATGAGTAACAATAATGCTGGTTTTGCTGTTCGTTCCTGAAGACGGCATGAGTAACGATAATGCTGATTCTGCTGTTTGTTCCTGAAGACGGTGCCTATGTGTAGCAATCGTGCTGGTTTTGCTGTTTGTTCCTGAAAACGTGTGCCTACGAGTAACTATAATGCTGGTTTTGCTGTTTGTTCCTGAAAACGTGTGCCTACGAGTAACTATAATGCTGGTTTTGCCGTTTGTTCACCGTTTAACTGTTGTTTAAGTGTCGTTTTGTAGCTTGATAAAGGGATTACCCCGAAAATTTGAGTAACTATAATGCTGGTTTTGTTGTTTGTTCGAGTAACTATAATACTGGTTTTGCTGTTTGTTCCTGAAGACGGGTGCCTACGAGTAACTATAAAGCTGGTTTTGCCGTTTGTTCACCGTTTAACTGTTGTTTAAGTGTCGTTTTGTAGCTTGACAAAGGGGATTACCCCCAAAATTTGAGTAATTATAATGCTGGTTTTGCCGTTTGTTCCTGAAGACGGCATGAGTAACTATAATGCTGGTTTTGCCGTTTGTTTGAATAACCATAATGCTGGTTTTGCCGATTTGCTCGAATAACTATAATGCTGGTTTTGCCGTTTGTTCGAGTAACTATAATGCTGGTTTTGCCGTTTGTTCCTGAAGACGGGTGCCTACGACCAGCTGAACTACAACACGACAGGGAGGTGCGACTGGCCGTTGGTGCGGACGGAAAACGAGAACAGCTGGTGGCAGGGACTGGAGGGGTGCGGGGTTCAGTGCCAGAGCCCCCTCCACAGCGAGTCAGAGCACCGCCAGGCTCACGCCTTCGTCGCCGCCATGGGGGCTCTCTGCCTCATCTCTACTCTCTTCACCATCGTAAGTATTGGCTACGCTTGCCCGGTTTAGGCGTGTGGGAGGGTGGGGGGAGCTGGGAGGGGGACCACGGGTGGTTAGGGTTCATTGGCGGTGGTGGTGGTGGTGGTGGTGTCTGTGGGGGTGGGGGGTGGGGGGTGGGGAGAGCTATACACACCGAGCATCGCTTTCCGGCACCTTCCTCCCAAACCCTCTCCTCCATCGCCTCCTCCTTTTTCCCCCCTTCCCCCTCCTCCCCATTCTCCAACTTCCTTCTCCCCTCCCCTCCACCTCCTCCTCCTCCTCACTTCCTCCTTCTACCCCTCTCACTCTCCATCCCCCTTCACCCCCCCTCTCCCTCCTCCTCCCATTCCTCCCTCTCCCTCCTCCTCCCATTCCTCCCTCTCCCTCCTCCTCCCATTCCCCCTCTCCCTCCTCCTCCCATTCCCCCTCTCCCTCCTCCTCCCATTCCTCCCTCTCCCTCCTCCTCCCATTCCCCCCTCTCCCTCCTCCTCCCATTCCCCCCTCTCCCTCCTCCTCCCATTCCTCCCTCTCACTCCTCCTCCCATTCCTCCCTGTCCCTCCTCCTCCCATTCCTCCCTGTCCCTCCTCCTCCCATTCCTCCCTCTCCCTCCTCCTCCCTCCCTCTCCCTCCTCCTTTTCCCATTCCCCCCTCTCCCTCCTCCCTCTCCCCTTTCCTCCCTCTCCCCCCCCCCCCCCCCAGGTGACTCCCCCTTCTCCCTCCTCCACCTCTCCCTCCGCTTTTTCCTCCCCTTTGCCTTTCTCCCCCTCCCATTCTCTCCCCCCCCCTTCACCTTCCTCCCCCTCCCCCTCCTCCCCCTCCTCCTCCTGACCATGACGGTGTGTGTGAACTGTGCTTCAGCTGACCTTCGCCATCGACTGGAGCAACGCCAGCCGCTACCCCGCCCTCATCCTCTTCTTCATCAACCTCTGCTTCCTCCTCGCCACCATCGGCTGGATGGCGCAGTTCTCCGGCGAGTCAGCCAGGCGTGACATCGTCTGCCGGGTCGACGGCACCAAGAGGAAGGCGGAGCCGCAGCTGGGGTCAGTCAGTCAGGCGTGTCGTGTTGTGTAGCGTGTTGTTGTGTTGTTGTTGTTGTTGGTGGTGGTGGTGGTGGTGGTGCTGCTGCTGCTGCTGTTGTTGCTGGTGCTGGTACTTTTGTTGTTGTTGTTGCTATTGTTGTTGCTGCTCTGCTGCTGCTGTTGTTGGTGGTGGTGTTGCTGATGCTGCTATTGCTGGTGCTGGTACTGGTGGTGGTGGTGGTGGTGGTGGTGAAGGTAATGGTGGTGGTGGTGGTGGTGCTGTTGCTGCTGCTGCCGCAGCTGCTGCCTCCTTCCTCATCTGAAAGTTGTGGGCGGTCACCTGGTGTACTGATATGTGGAACTGTACGTTGACAGACGCAGTCCATAGAGTGAAAGGGTTGTATGTGTGTGACCGTGTTTGTTTTATTACCTCTTGGGTTCATGGTGATCTAGCTACTATTTTGCATCATGGCTGTTGTTTCTGGCTACAGATCAGGCTGGTGTTTCTGGTTGCGGATCAGGTTGGTGTTTCTAGTCACAGATCAGGCTGATGCTTCTGGTTACAGATCAGGCTTGTGTTTCTGGTGACAGATCAGGCTGGCGCTTCGGATGACATATAAGGCTGATGTTTCTGGTTGCGGATCAGGCTGGTGTTTCTAGTCACAGATCAGGCTGATGTTTCTGGTGACAGATCAGGCTGGTGTTTCTGGTTACAGATCAGGCTGGTGTTTCTGGCTACAGGTCAGGCCTGTGTTTCTGGTTACAGATCAAGATCAGGCTGGCGCTTCGGGTGACATATAAGGCTGATGTTTCTGGTTACAGATCAGGATGATGTTTCTGGTTACAGATCAGGCTGGTGTTTCTGGTTACAGATCAGGCTAGTGTTTCTGGTTACAGACCAGGCTGGTGTTTCTGGTTACAGGTCAGGCCTGTGTTTCTGGTGACAGATCAGGCTGGTGTTTCTGGTTACATGTCAGGCCTGTGTTTCTGGTGACAGGTCACGAGAGACGGCCTCGTCCACCGTTGTGTTCATGACTGTCTACTATATTACCATGGCTGATGTTTCTGGCTACAGATCAGGCTGGTGGCTACAGATCAGGCTGGTGTTTCTGGTTACAGATCTGGGTAATGTTTCTGGCTACAGATCAGGCTGATATTTCAGGTTACAGATCAGGCTTGTGTTTCTGGTTACAGATCTGGTTGGTGTTTCTGGTTACACATCAGGCCAATGTTTCTGGTTACAGAGCAGGCTGGTGTTTCTGGTTACAGATCAGGCTAATGTTTCTGGTTACAGAGCAGGCTGGTGTTTCTGGTTACAGATCAGGCTAATGTTTCTGGTTACAGGTCAGGCTGGTTTTCTGGATACAGATCTGGTTGGCGTTTCTGGTTACAGGTCAGGCTGGTGTTTCTTGTTACAGATCAGGCTGGTGTTTCTGGTTACAGATCTGGTTGGTGTTTCTGGTTACAGATCTGGTTGGTGTTTCTGGTTACAGATCAGGCTGGTGTTTCTGGTTACAGATCTGGTTGGTGTTTCTGGTTACAGATCTGGTTGGTGTTTCTGGTTACAGAGCAGCCTGGTGTTTCTGGTTACAGATCAGGCTGGTGTTTGTGGTTACAGGTCAGGAGAGACAGCCTCGTGCACCGTGGTGTTCGTGGTGATCTACTACTTCACGATGGCTGGTGTTTCTGGTTACAGATCAGGCTGGTGTTTGTGGTTACAGGTCATGCAGGCTGGTGTTTGTGGTTACAGGTCAGGAGAGACAGCCTCGTGCACCGTGGTGTTCGTGATGATCTACTACTTCACGATGGCGGGCCTGCTGTGGTTCGTCATGCTGTGCTACGCCTGG
Organism: Alviniconcha strummeri; assembly: GCA_963584105.1. NCBI lineage: Eukaryota > Metazoa > Mollusca > Gastropoda > Provannidae > Alviniconcha > Alviniconcha strummeri. Next base: position 17,373 of record CAUZXP010000015.1, read on the forward strand.
CACGTGACGTTCCGCGCGCTGGGCACACCACGTGACGACCTGAGCTCCAAGACGGCCTACTTCCACCTGGTCAGCTGGTCGCTTCCTCTGGTCTTGACCATCGTCTGCCTGGCCATCTCGGAGGTGTG
>CAUZXP010000016.1:0-2500 GCA_963584105.1 Alviniconcha strummeri
AGAATAAGGGGGGGAAAGACGATACTCATTTACCGTTGTGACAGACATGCCTAAGCCGATACGAATTCCTACATTCAGTTGCCAGATTGTGAAGGCTACGCGATGAACTTACACACTTTTATTTCCCTTCTGCTACAGCTCCAAGAGTTGCGCTGATTGTGGCAGGAAATGCACAATATGATGCAATGAAAATGTATGCATGGCTTCACTATAAGTATGCTACTTAGTATTGTGTGTTGTCATGCCAGTAATAGCGCCGCGGTTGAGTATGCCGCTGTTTGTCCCTATTTTTATTTTTATTTTATTTTTCTTTCGCGCCTCCCCCCCCCCCCCCCCACACCACTTGAACTCAACCAGTAATTGAGAACGAGACCTCCACTCCCTCGACAGACACTAACTATAACACGCGAGGCGACTGAAAACACTGAGAAATCTTATCACTTTTGCCCGGTGTGTGTGTTCCGTGCGAGGTCGGATAATAATCGTTACTGAACTGCAAATGATTTATGTTGTTGAGCTGATGCCTGTTAGACACTACGGAGACAAAAACTGTGTGACCCGTAGTACGCAACTGTACCCTCCCCCCTCCAACATCTCAGACACCCGTACACAAGCACGCAGACACGCATACACCAACACACACTAACACACGCCCTCCGCACTCCTGCCGCACAGCAAACAAGCTGCAGTCGTGCTTTTTTGCCTCGTATGTCAAGTCTTACAGTATATATTTGTATCTCATAGGTATCTAGGTGTGACCACTTGTTTGCTGTTTCGTAAAATTGAACAATTAATAAAAGAATACCCCAAAATAGCCGAAGAAGAAGCTGAGAATTTGGAGGGGAAAATTACAGTTGAAGAAGCAGCATGTGCACTAAAGAGAATGAAGAATGGAAAAAGCCCAGGCTCTGATGGATTCACTGTCGAATTTTTTTAAGTCTTTTGGAAGAAGAGACTAGACAATCTGGTGGTGAGAGCAATAAATAATGGTTTTGATAAAGGTGAAATGTCACTTACACAAAAAGAAGGCATTATTATATGTATACCTAAAGTGGACAAACCTAGGGAATATCTAAAAAACTGGAGACCTATTTCATTGCTGAATGTAGTGTATAAAATAGCCACATCATGTATAACAGAAAGAATGAAGAAAGTATTACCCACATTAATTAGCGAAGATCAGACAGGTTTTATGGCAAACAGATACATAGGAAACAATACTAGACTTATTTATGACTTGATAAATTATTGCAATACGAACAGATTGGCTGGATTGTTACTGTGTATAGATTTTGAGAAAGCCTTCGATTCGCTTGACTGGACTTTCATACACAAAGTACTAAAGGCATTCGGGTTCCAAACGGACATCAGAAGATGGATCAGCGTATTTTATAACAACATCAAGTCAACTGTTCTAGTTAATGGACAGCCATCTCCTTGGTTCTCCATAAAAAGAGGATGTAGACAGGGAGATCCGATATCACCATATTTATTTATTCTTTGCGCAGAGATTTTAGCAATTATGATTAAAGAAAACCGAGATATTAAAGGGATTATTATTGGTCAGACCGAACATAAAATATCAGTTTGCCGACGATCCTGAATTATTTCAAAATGGAAAGAGTAAAACATTCGAAGAAACGATTCGGGTCCTCAATGATTTTGGAAATAAATCTGGACTGAAGATCAGTATTGAAAAAATAATTGTAATATGGTTGGGATCGAATACTAATAGTAACATAAGGTACATGCCACACCTGAAGTTTGAATGGAACCCACCTAAATTTAAGATACTTGGCATATGGTTTACAAACGACCTCGAGAGCTGCGCACGGTTGAACTTTGATATAAAGTTCCAGGAAGTAAAACGTTTGTTTATAATATGGCTAAGGAGGCTGATAACCCCTTTGGGTAGAATAGCTATTCTTAAGTCTTTGATATTGTCAAAACTTGTACATTTATGGCTACTTTTGCCGGATCCACCGGACACGTTTATAGAAGATCTTCAAAACATGATTTTCTGCTTTGTATGGAACAGAAAGCGTGATAGAATAAGCAGAGACACAGCGGTGAAACATATTGCTGATGGCGGTCTGGGTATTCCTCAAATAAAAAGCTTTATGAATTCTCTAAAGTTAACATGGATAAAAACAACAACTAAAAACTACAAATCATAGGTGGAAACAAATAGCATGTCAAATGTACCAAGACATGGATAACATACACATGTATGGTCCAAGCATTTACAGTAAAGAAGTCCACAGTAATAGATTCTGGGAGGACACATTTAAAGTCTATGAACTTTTTCGATACAAAGTAAAGCCAGAATCATCAGAGGAAGCATTAGCAGAACCTTTTTTCCTAAACAGGAACATTAAAGTTGGCAAAAAATGCATTCTTTTTAAAAGTTGGTTAGAGAAAGGCATTTATTGCATAGGCCATGTGATAGATGAAGAAGGACGGTTTTATAAATATAACGAATTCGCAAAAAAAAAAAAAA
>CAUZXP010000016.1:5000-14710 GCA_963584105.1 Alviniconcha strummeri
CCCTGACCGTAACCGAGTCTCGACAATCATAGGAAGTGTGTGTGTGTGTGTGTGTGTGTGTGTGTGTGTGTGTGTGTGTGTGTGTGTGTGTGTGTGTGTGTGTGTGTGTGTGTGTGTGTGTGTGAGAGAGAGAGAGAGAGAGAGAGAGAGAGAGAGAGAGAGAGAGAGAGAGAGTTCACACACACACACACTCCTCTTTGTACACACACACACACACACACACACACACACACACACACACACACACACACACACACACACACACACACACACACACACAAAGTAAGAATCACACACGCTGAGAGAATACACAGTGACTACGGGCAATGTCCGGCTGATACTCACCCATAGTCAGTCGCGAGGATGTTCAGGGTGTCGTGTTTGGTCGTGCCGTCCGGAAGAGTGACCACCTCAGTTGACAATCTGCCGGGAAAGTCTTCTTGATTGTAGTTCCACGCCTCTATTCTGCAACTGTCCACAACAGAATATTCATGAGGGAGGTCAACGTCGGGTCACGAAATGGAAAGAGAGACTGCGCGCAAGGCTAAGCCACAGGATGTTTTGCAAACTTCTGTGTGTTTTTTGGGTGTTTTTGCGCGATTCAATTTGCAGCGTGTGGCATGAACAGAATTGTCGGCAACGGGCGGAAATCAGGTCACAGAGCTTAGAACACGTACTATATCTGCGCGACTGGAAATCACAGTTTTTGACCATTCAACACAGAATGAAACAATCAGCTCAAAAAAAATAGCAGACCCTTCGATTCGAATATCTCCCGTCTTTTTTCTTTTCACTGTCATCATCATCATCATCGCCGCCGCCGCCGCCGTCATCATCATCATCATCATCAACATCATCATTTCGGCATCTTCACCTGGATTGTCTTTTCTTTTCTTCATTCTTTCTCCTGCTTGTTTACCGCTCGGATGAAACCGTCATGCACTGCTGTGCAGCACCAGACCTTTAGTTGCCTTTCTCCTTCCTAGTCAGAGTTCACGACCCCATGATTAATGAGGTCTGGCACCAGTCGAGCCAGCGCTCCCATCCACTGACAATGCTGCCGCGCTAAGATAACAGCTCACCCAGGAAATTACACATTGTTCTTTTGTGGACTCTTCCCTTGTTGCTCTCTAGTAAAGACATCCAATTGATGCTTTAGCTAAACAGTGAAGATTCTGAACTTTACAATGACACCAAACACTTGGGGATTCCGTGTACCAGTGTTACTGTGAAACAACTAACAAATCACTGTTGCTGCAGTGCTGCTTGCCACAATGCCTTCATTTGTCAAAACACATGCGTTTTTAAACAATCGTAACTCTGGTGCCGACATTATTATACACAAGCTGAGTTAGTGAACTATAACTAATGCATGTTGACACTTGAAGACACTCACCCCGATCTCCTGAACTTGAATGGATGAGGAGGGGGAAGATGTTTAATTAAGGGGTCAGCGGCAAGGTTTAAAACTTCGGGCAGTGCGGGCATGGGGTCCATGTTATTTATACACACAACACTCACGGCAAGTTCATCCACAGTGTTACCACTCTTGCGTGGCAGTATCAGAGTGTGAGAAGAAATAAAACACAGAGTAAAACTGCTCTAAATATATGCCACTGACTGGCAGTAAAGAGTTTGGCTGCTCTGATTTTCTGCTCTGCCCTAAACATCGGCAGGCTAAGAAAAACAATCATTTGAATGGTTTGAACATCTGTTCTTCTTCTGCTTTTTTTTATTTATTTTTTTATAAATTTTACAGCAAAACTAAATTAATGTTGTTGTAGTAAACTGACATGAGATAACTGTGTAAAGAGTTTGACTGTCACTCTGATGTACAGTTCAGGGCAGCTGGCCAACTCAGTGTTGCTTCTTCTGTCTTTTGTCTGTGGGCATGGCAGCTTTCACACGTGGAGAAACAATGGTCAATTGTTCCTTCATCAGGACACGGATCTTCTGCTCTGGGTCAACGATTCCTCTCACCCTAACTTTGAGTTCGTTGATAAAAGCATGCATCTCTTCTCCTCCCTGCTCCCCCAAGAAACCAAGCCCAAACTTCCAGAGGCGCATGAAATCTGTGCTGTGGCACTCCAGAATGTGTTGCTTTGGACTGATTTTCTGCTTTGCAATGTCAGATCTGTAGAAATCCATGTATCTGATGATGTCACTGTCAGGGTTATTGATTTCTTCTTCTGCAGTTGGCAGTGCATGTGCAATGCTCTTGTGCACTCTTGCGAACAACTCGTTCAGGATCTGATATTTGAATGCAATGTCATGTGCCTTAGTTTGCATTTTGACACTGTCACTCAGCTGAAAAGTTTTCGCTACAACAGACATCATGTGTGACAGATGGTTGGAGATATTTATGGCAATGGTTGCCGACAAGTGTACACCCATGACACGCCTGCATCGTAATTTGGTTTTTCTTCAGCACATTTTTAAAGACCAGTGGCTGACCTTTCATCTTGCATCTCACAGTAGATTTGTTGCCGGATTCATTCATTTTAAGTTTTGTCAGCTTTGTATAGTATTCTTCTGCTTCTTCTCTAGTTAAAGGTGTGGAAAACTTTCTTGGTGATCAAAAGTTGCCTTGTTTTTGCAGGGAAAGGAGAAGCTCCATAAGACTTTTAGCTGGAGGTGACATTGTATTTCGACAGTTTTTGGCTGACTTCTATCTGGTGTACTCTTGTCAGCAGCACTTGTTGATGGTACAGGCGAAGCCGTTTGTGTCTCAACAGACAATGGCATTTTTGGGGGCGTAGACACTGCCTGTGGGACAAAGGTTGACATTTCCAGTTCACTTCTGTCACAGTCTTTAGGAGCATGTTGGGTTCTTTTCTTCGTCTTGGTGATAGGCCGCCCGCCTTTACATTGCTGGGAGAACTTTGAACACACCCTGCACTGTTCAGATGCGAGCGATGGATCAAACTCTTTCCACAGAAACGATGTTTTTTCAATATCAGACTGCACATTTTGGAAGGTGGTAGATGAAGGATTTTCTGAAAACTTCAACTTTTTTATTCTCGCGCAGTACTTACAACACAGGGTCTGTGAATGCACACCAGGAGTGTCAAAACGAATGTCAATTTCATGAAATTTCAGAAGATCTGGAAAGACGTGCATTCACAATGCTATGTAAGACTGAGAATATTCTGTGTCAGATTGCCTTTTTCTGAAACGCTCACCACAAACTCTACAAAGTGCATGCAATCTGTCCAAGTGCACTTCTTTTGTATGCTGTCCACTCTGGTCAGTCTCCATGATGAAACAGGTGAATTTGTCTCCCAATGAAGAAAGCAAAACACTATTTCAGCAATAAGTTAAGTACATGGCATTTACACAGTGAAGTAACTAAAACTATCCACTTCCTACAGTACAAAACATGTAGCAGCAAAAGGTTCGGTTCAGACACTACATGGAGTTAAAACATGTAAACAAACGGCCACTTTCAACAGAGCTCATAGAGAGCAGGCATCAGACTGACAGCCCTGGCACTGGCTTGACCCCTTCCAGGGAGGAAAGGAATGCGGGGAGGGAGAGTGGTACCATGCGCCTGGGGGTCAGCAAAGAGGCAAGAGGGGCCAGGACTAAGTGGCAGGAAATGCTGCCTGCTGCACAGCAGAGAAGGGACAGTTTACATCCCAGGGAGGGAGTGCCGTCGAGTTGGATCTAAAAATCCAGGTCCGCCGTCACTGTCATCGTCTCCGCTCACCTCCTCTTCCTCCCAGACCTCCTCATCTGAACTATCATATGGCATTTCGCTGTCTGAAGACTCACCAGAACTCATTTTCGCCAAATATACGCTCGCACTGTGTACGCTGAACTCAAACAAAATCGAAAATGGCGGCAAAATGGAAAATGCTGCATGACGCATTTGCGTTGCGTAATTGTAATCGAAAAACAATCTAAATGACGTCGTTTTGCACACAAACTGCCCAGACAGAGTTTCCTTGATGTATTTCTCGCAGAAAAATACTAGGTTCGTTGTTTTTTTAACTGCTAAAATGGCATGTTTGTCCATCGATCACCGGTGATCGAAATTTAAGGGAAAGAACTGCAAGGAGTTAAAGTTACCGTTACTCATTTCCTCACTGGGGTATTAGTTTGCTCTGGGCTGGTAACAAAGAGTGCCAGGCGGGCGCTACCGTGCGCAGGCACGCACGCACGCACCCACACCCACCCACACACACTATTATTAAACCGATAATGCAATGTTCCAAGTGAATGAACAATATTTCGGCCGTTATACGGCACGTATTTTGTGTTTAGCCATGTAGTCCTACACTAATAATTATACTTCCACCACATGCACACAATCATTGACTTTGACAGCTTACAAAAGAGAAACCGAACGCATGCATAAATTAACTGGATGATACGTTTTGTACTAAGGCTGACATATCTTGGAACACACGTAGTAGATCTTTGTTATCACGCTCGGGTTTAGTTGATCATGGGGTCGACTACAGCCTTGATCCAAGCTTTACAATCTTTCAGCCTTGTTTTTGGCTTCGGAAGCGGCTAGAATGTGACACCTGCACATTTGACAGCGTGTCGTTCGTCTGACTTACACTAGCCATAGCAACAATTCCGTTTTCCTGGTTTTTTGTTGTTGTTTTTTTTCTGCCATGTCGAACACTGCCAACTGACACTTGCAATGTCTGGCACGAAGGCTTGCCAGATCATTTCAGGCCTTGTCAAAACACGTGGGCACCTCATTATGCTGCGGCACGCGATTGGCTGAAATCTAAGGGTGTGTCTGCTTTGACTGACAGGAGTGGAGTCGTCTATTATAGTCAACATAGACGACGAAGAGAGGGACAGGACAATATCAAGTGGGAAGAGGTCACTGGGTCACTGATGTCTGCTGCAATCGAAGTGAACTTTGACTCTTTGAAACCGACAAGGCTGTTATCATACGGTGTCCAGTGGCTTTCGAGTCTTCGACGTCACTTGCGTTGAATTGTTTATAAAACAAGGGCCTTTCTTGACCTAAAAAGAAACAGTATCAAATAGTTATTTTTACCCAGTTGACGGAGCCGTACTCTTTAGCAAATCGGAAATAGGGGCTGACCGTCTTTAGCTTTATTTGCTCTTAATACACACACACACACACACACACACACACACACACACACACACACACACACACACACACACACACACACACACACACACACACGCACGCACACACACGTACGCACGCACGCACGCACGCACACACACACACACACACACGTACACGCACACACACACTCACAGACACACACACACACACACACACACACACACACACACACACACACACACACACACACACACACACACACACACGCACACACGCACACACACAGGCACCTGCACACACGAGCGGAGAGTGGAGAGTTTGGTGCAAGGAATCATACATATGTGCCCAAGTAAGTAACTAATATTGCTTTTATATCGTTTTCTTTCAGGCGGAACTTGATGGACGGAACGTGCTGATAAACATTAAGAAAAATAAGACTACTGCGCGCAAGTGGATGGTCTACAACATCGACAGCCGAAGGGAGCTGGGTGCTATCCGACTTAAGAACGCCACCCACAACTTCAAGCTTGTTGCCACCGGCTCCTTCAAGTAAACATTTACAAACCTTTGTTCTTATGAGACGAAAGCACAAAAGAGGTTATAAAAAGAAGGCTATATTAAGTGGACACTACAAAACAGTAGCCAGTGGGAGGTCATTAACTATCACATTACCATCTGCGATTGGCATTATCACATCAACCATTCCGGCCGACCTATCATGACAACACACAGTACCCTTTCATGACAAAAACATTACCTCTTCATGACAAAGACACGCTAATATTCTTTTATGGCAAAAACACATCAGTTTCACCTTTAATGGCAAAACAATGGACCCTTTCATGTCAAAATCAGCATAATCTTTCATTGCAAAAACGCGTTACCCTTTCATGCAAAAATGTATTATCCTTTCAAGGCAAATCAATTGGCCCTTTCGTCGTCCCGCAGGGAGACCTAAACCCATAAATTAAGGTCCGCCGAGAACCCAGAGCTATCAGATGTTAATTCTGTCCTTTAAACCAAGAGCAGGTCATAATATAGCCTTGCATGCTTCTCCTGCTGCCAAGAATTCTAATTTCTACCTTTTCATTTCATTCAACTTTAATTTTTGTCCACCTCCGCCGTCCAGTGTTTTCTGTTGTTTTTAACAGGAATTAGCAGCGGCTAGCATAGTTTCCAGGGAATAAAAAGCTAAAAAGACCCTGTTAGTCGTTAAGAGCCCCCGTCGTACGACTGCACGTGAAACTGACGTCATAATTTCGCGTCGTACTACTGCGCGTAAAACTGACGTCACAATCTCCCGCCGAAAGCAAAACCGACGTCAAAAGAGAAAAGGAAAGACCAAAAGTCCCTCTCCCCCACCTCCATACCCCATTCCCCCCTTCTCCCCGTCCCTAATAAGCCGTACGGTTTCTGTGGACGTTAAAGGGCCCCTGAACACTGATTTTGACCGATTTTAGCTTCAGATCTCCACTTTGGTATATTCCACCGATTAAATATTTTCACACAGTAAATACAGGTATATATCCCGTGCCTCAGTAATCATTTCATATTTTTCAAGTGTCTTAAATGCTTATGAATCGCATAACAAGACCAATATGTCACGGCAGAATGGGCAAGGGAAATAACCGCTGCAGCCGCGTGATCGTACGTGTTTTGGCCGAGAGTTTACTTGGAGCCGTAAAGTCAAAGGCTAATCGTGATGTCACGATAAGACTCGACTGCCATTGGCATTGTTGCTTCTACAGTTTTAGTGCACAAAACTCCGGATAAATTTGCCTGAAAAGTTGGAAATGGCAACTGGAATACGGCCATTCCAGTACGAGCCAGTTGCGGATATCAATTTTGGCATCGACTGGGAGAGTTCAAGTGACGAAGAAGTGTCATGAAAATAGTGGTGGTTATGCTTTGTGTTTATTGTATATTGTGATGTGTGCGATACTACGTGTTGTTGCGTACTTCTTAAGTGTTAATCTTTTACATATGTACACTGTCTTTGTGGCTTTATTTGTGGCACATTTTTCCTTTGAAGGAATAAAGAAATTCTTGACTTGACTTAACTTGACATAAGAGCACAGAAGCAAAAATAACTGTGCCAACGACAAATAGATGGAAAGCCAAACTAACCATAATTAACTCCTCACTAACCCGGCCCCATCTAGAAAAACAATGCCTGCAGACTGATAAAGCAAATCGCTAATCAGGACTACCGATGACATAGCATCGGGATGTAAACAAATGCAGACGAAAAGAGAAATTCAAAATGGCTGCCCTAATCAGGCAAGCTAACAGCGGTTACGAATTTGCCAATAAGCCAAAGATAAAAACGAAAGACGTATGGTGGAAGAGAAGAGAGAGAAAACAAAACAACGACAACAACAACAAACAAACACTTTCTGAAAAGAAAGAGGAGGCAGGAAATCTCAGCGAGCAACGTGACAAAGGCCGGATACACGTAATCCGTGTACAAGATACAACCCACTTAGCAGTGACAACACTGCGGGGCAGCAGACGCTCACGAGACTACCCCCCTCACTCGTACATCGTAAATGAACGATATAACCCGAGAAACAAAAGGAGCTGAAAGAGAGAAAAAAAGAGTCAATGGCATCATTCAAATCAGTACTTTTACGTACCTCAGGAAAATGTCAGTCTATCAAACGAACAGAGTGTATGTTAAACTTTATTTATATAGTACAAAGTAAGTGATATTTACGACTTAAAATCAGTGTTCAGGGGCCCTTTAAGCACCATGTTTACTTACCGAAAGTCGTCCAATGTGATTGACGCAGGTTCCTGCGTAGAAAAAAACCCGGAACACAAACCGGTTCGAAACAATATAAAACATGTTTGTTTTATTTTTTAGTTTTTTCCCCCCTCTGTAAGCAACAGTGAATCCAACTTTATTCGTGAGTTAATCAATTAACCAGTCGCCAAAGTATGACTGACATTAGCGATTAGCCGATCAGCTTACGCAGACCTGACACACCTTCAACTAATCCTTCGAGAACTAAAGGGCGTTATAAGCCTATCCAGATCTTAAGACAGCGAACAAACAGATCATCTTGCCATCGTAAATGTCTGTGTAATTATCATTTTTTCTATAGGTAACACTCACATAAGCATACTACTTTTGTGTTTTCCTGTGATTATTTGTAGAACTTCTGATTAATATGAATGAATAAATTTTGTTTAAACCAACGGAGACCAGCAATGGTGAAAACATGTGCATGGGGGCTGTGAACTCGAATATATGGTACCCAAGTCCACTTGAGGGTGGGGTAAGATTCGTACCATCCGCAAACCCCATGGAAGTGCGCAGAAATTACTCTGAGGTGCACAAAATGATGTAATCACCCTCTTGAACGACTAAATATAAACGTCGCTGTAAATCGCCATTTCTTTCAGTCTTAATTGTTTGTGTAAAGGTCAATTTAAGAGTATGTTCAGTGTTTGGCAAGCTACAGAATCAGCTGTGTTGAAGTCAGCTTTTCTGGTTCCAATCCATGCTGCCAGATTAGCCTAGAGATGATGTTGCCATGATCTCCGCAGACACAACGCGGACGCTGTTTCAGCTGTCACGATAGTACTAATCATCACACAGACCAATCCTTCAAATATGTCAGCGTCGCCATGCTTCCTAATTATCAATCAGTCGAAGTATTAACCTCGCGTGGCCTGACGACTGGTTAATTGTGGTCTATTTGGGTTTTACCTAAATCTGTTTTCAAATCGTTTTCTCGCTACCCCTACCCTTCTCTCTCTCTCTGTCTCTCTGTCTCTGTCTCTCTGTCTCTCTGTCTGTCTCTGTCTCTGTCTCTGTCTCTCTGTGTCTCTCTGTCTCTGTCTCTGTCTCTGTCTCTGTCTCTGTCTCTGTCTCTCTCTCTCTCTCTCTCTCACTCTCTCTCTCTCTCTCTCTCTCTCTCTCTCTCTCTCTCTCTCTCTCACACACACACACACACACACACACACACACACACACACACACACACACACACACACACACACACACACACACACACACACACACACACACACACACACACACACACACACTTACGCCTAAAACCTGGCCATTGCAGATCATGTACAGGATGGTACCGTGACCCCCGCCCCCGAGAGTGAACGGACTGACGGGAAAAGGAAGAGAGTCAAATGCCCCAAATCCGGCTATCGCCTTTTCGACCTGAGCACCAACCCTGAAGAGCTGGAGCCGCCTGTTGTCCCAGACGCCGCTACGAACAACCCCCTGGTCTTCGACTTCATGAAGTTAAAGCTGGAGGAATTCGTGAAGTCAGAAGCCCCCGTACGTGTCTCTGGATAAGAATGGACCCGGGCGCCCGCGGAACAACAACGGCGTCTTCGGTGTCGGCGACTGTCATTATAACGTCCAGATCGCCGAAGACAGGAAGGCCGCGGCTGCGTCAGATTGATGACGATGTGAGGCTTAATGTCCTCAGATGTCGGGCTCACATATTAGGGACAAACACGTAAAACCCAGACCATGAGGCTATACTTAAGACCGATACCCGCAGCTATACCGAAGGCCACGACCTTGTTGATGGCGGACTCATGAAATGTTCGTAACACGTTATGTACTGTTACTGGGTTTTGTTAATTACGTGTCTCTTTGTTTTTACTTGGT
>CAUZXP010000017.1:0-15000 GCA_963584105.1 Alviniconcha strummeri
GCAGTTCACAAAACGGTCACAGAATCAATAATCAGGAATATTTATTTGTGCTCTGTAAACACAGGAAATCTGAATTACGGTCGCAAGCAAAATAAACACAGATTATAATAATGTAGGCCTACTGCATTGACTCTCTCTCTCTCTCTCTCTCTCTCTCTCACACACACACACACACACACACACACACACACACACACACACACACACACACACACACACACACACACACACACACAGAGAGAGTCCACAAACGCTCACAGATTATTTAAAAAACAAAACAAAAAACAACAACCGAAGAACAGTCCACAAAACAGTGACAAGAAACCAGTCCAAAAACGGCCACAGATTATCACAAAACCAGTCCACAAAACAGTCACAGATCATGAAAACCATTCCACAAAGAGTCACGGAATGAAGAAAGCCAGTTCTCAGAAAACTTGCACGGAAATGATATCCTTGATCCTGACATGACAGCAAAAGCAGTCTCCGACCCCCCCCCCCCCCCTCCACCAACAACCTTCACTTCACCTCGTTGTCGGCGGTTAAATAACTGGACATCCATTTTCTGGACAGATCTGTCCTCTCCATCAGATAATCAGTCGATGCTCTGTTTAAACTGCAGTCTCCCCTTCCTTCCGTCCTACCTCTCTCTCTCTCTCTCTCTCTCACACACAGCAACACACACACAAAACAGAAGGAGGAGGAGAAAGAACAAAAAGACAGAAAGAAAGAAAGAAAAAAGAAAAAAAAAACGTAAAGAAGAAATCATGTGTTCATTAAATAGTGCATGCCTATCAATCTTGGACATGCACCTCTCCTCCACTCCCCTCCATTCTCTCCCTCTCCCCCAACCCTCCCCCTCGAATTCTCTCTCTCCTCTCCCCACCCCCTCCAAAGCTCCCCCTCTCTCTCCTCTCTTCCCACCCCCCTCCTCTCACCCACCCCTCCCCTCCAATTCTCTCTCTCCACATCCCTCCCTCCCCTCCACCACTCTCTCTCTCCTCTCCCCCACATCTCTCCTCCAGTTCTCTCTCTCTCTCTCTCTCTCTCTCTCTCTCTCTCTCTCTCCATCTCCCCCCTCCTCCTCCAGTTCTTTCTTTCCTCTCCCCCTCCAATTCCCCCCCCCCCCCCCTTCTTCTTCAGTTTACCGAAGAGCGGCAAGCCTGACAGGGCTGTGGCTATCAGCGTTCAATGTATTTAGTGAGGTGCTGGGGGCACTCCAATCGTCACTCGTCCCATTATTCAGCTTGATTCTTGCATTCGAGTCATGCGCATCACACTTCGCTCAAGTTTTTACTGATCTGTTTAGCGTTGTGGTTGATTTGTATAAACTTGTTTTTGTACCTTGTGTATGTGCGTGTGTGTTGTTTTTTCGTTTCGTTTTTGTTGTTATCAGTGTTAAAATCTGGTGCTGCAAGGCACAGCGCAGGCACATAGGGTCTGATTAAGCCTCCCATCACCCGAGCACTTCAGCCAATCAGAACGTCACAATTAATATTCCACGCCACGCAAAACCCCCGAAGAGTGTTTTTGCCCTCACGTTCGTTCAATGTCGCTTTACGTCCACAGAGACCTTACGGACTAGTATGGACAGGGGGCCCAGGACTCCCACGTCTTTTTTTCACACAGCTTCTACTAGCTCTGGCAGTGAATGGCCTTATTCCTTTTCAATGTTGCTTTACGTCCACAGAGGACCGTACGGACTGTTAACCATAATTATGCCAGGTCACGCTCACTGCTGGAATACTTCGACACATTTGTAATTAGGAATCATAGCGGCGCTGGCAAGTTTGAAAGATCGATCTTTGTGATGATGGTTCGAGTTATGATTTTGCCGTATCAAAAGACACTTTGGCTGCGACAGAGAGCAGGTTTGCTCTGCACATTGGAGAAGCAGTAAGCAGCAGCAAATATGAAGAAACGTCAAGGCAGGAAATGAATGACGTGTGGTTTGACGCGGATCTTTTTTTCTGACGACGTTTAATTTAAGAGAACTGTTTTGAAACCACAAGACGTTATGCATCTAAATGTTTTACAGGTCTGACGCACGTCTTCATTCTGACGACGATTAATTTAAGAGAACTGTTTTGAAACAAGACAAGACGTTATGCATCTTGGTGTTTTCACACTTCTTTCGGCGTTTCATAATTATGTGTTGGTTCAGAAAATGTATTTTCAATCGCCATGATGGTAGGGAAAGTCAAGCGGTGGCAGTGTGTTTGATATAAAGACTGAGATGGCGATTTCCATCCACGTTCACACATAGTCATTTCAGGATGATCGCATGTTTTTTTTGGTTTTTGGTTTGTTTTAAATCCACCTCAGAGTACAATTTCTCAAACACTTCATAGGGGTTTATGGAATGGTAAGAATTTTACCCCTCCCTCAAGTGGATTTGGGTACCATATGTCCAAGTTCACAGCCCCCATGCACATGTTTTCACCATTGCTGGTCTCCGTTCGCCGTCTGAAGATCTAGAGAGGCCAGTTGAAGGTGTGTCTGGTCTGCGTCCGCTGATTGGCTAATCGCTAATGTCATCATACTTTGGCGACTGGTTAACTAGGGACGGCGGAGCCCAGGACGTCCACCTCGACTTTCACACAGCTCCGGAGCTCAGAAGCCTAGCTCGCATGACTGGTTGATCGTTTTTGTATAGCGCTAGTCTCCAATTATCTATTACCTGGGCCACTACCTATTACCTGCGGGAAAAAAGCCAATGACATCACACCATTGATTGACTGGAGGAGAGAGGCATTGAAAGAGAAGCGCTATACGATCTTCCTTGAAAGGACGAGAGAGGGTCATCGTCAATAAGACGAACATTGGAAACGTTTCAAGGCAACGTTTGGGAAATTTCTGAGGGACGGGGTGGAGCACATATAGGCATTTCCGAGCGCCTAGATAACATCTTGAACTGAACTGAGCTAGTCTCCGCTTGCGAACAGACGCATTGTGCTAAGTCGTATGTGACTCTGAGTCTGAATGAAGGACTAGCTTTACACAGCGTGGGCAGCAACAGAGGAAAGTCTGGTAGCCTACGAGAAATCTGGATGACGAGAATATCAGAAGCAGAGCGGAGAGTACGGGGACTCTACACCCGTGTAGAGTTGAAGAGAGTCACAGAGACAAGACGGAGCAGTGCGCGTGATACTTTACAGCAGAGTGTATATTTTGTACTGACTTCTTTGGGGTAATGGGAGCCAGAGGAGAAACTGAAACAGAGGAGTGATACGGTCAGTTATACGTGTGTGTTTTTCAGGATGAGGCAAGCAGCAGTTCTGATTGCGACGAAAGCTATGGGACAGAGGAAGCAGGCAGACCAGAAAGGAGAGAACTGCAGTAGTCGAGACACTACAGTACAGTAACACATGGTGGTCAGATCTTGTGATGTAAGATCTGAGGAAAGGGACGCGGTTCAGAGCCCACTGCGGAACCTTGTACTACATACACCTAGAGTTCAGTTCAATATGATACCGTTGCGCTCGGAAAGGCCCATATGCGCTCCACTCCGTCACTAAGAAGTTTCTCCAACGTTGCTTTTGAAAGAGTACCAAGGTTCGCCTATTTGACGATGGCCCCACTTTTCACATTTTGTACCAAGCTCACGGAATCTGTGAGGATGATGGCACGTGTGGTCTGACGTCACCTCTTGAGGCGATCTAGCGGACTGCTTCCACTTCCATTGTCAAGCTGGAGGTTGAGACCGTATCTATAGCCTGCAGTTATACTTACAAACTGAATAAGCATCGAGTCAGTGATAACAAATAATAATGATGTACATTTATTATGCGCTCACCAACGCCCTGAGCGTTCACATGATACATATTAACCTAAATATGATATGCTATACACATGTAGAGCACAGTTTCTACCAAAACAGTTTACATAAAGTATTATACGGAAACACACACACACACACACACGCGCGCGCGCGAGCATACGCACGCACGCCCCCCACACACACGTGCACAGTATTATGTTCACAGAGCAGAAAATATATCCCAGAGGGTCTGCTGTACAGAATGATAATTAAGACTCCATTCTGCAACTGCAGGGACGTAAATTTCATTATCTTCAGTTATTGGCGCACAAAGGAAACTCCCCACAAGAGAAAAACCAAGCACTCCGTTTTGTATTGTTCCATTAAAAAGCAGTGATCTCTGCAACCATTAAATTGTGTCTTTGGATCTTGTTTTAGGTCTCTGTTAATCAGCTTGTTTCAGACTTTGTTGTTATAAATATAATGCAATGCTTATATTAAAACATTTGACTACTTATAGATCTCTGATTTTAGACTGAGGTTTAGAAAAAGAAGAGAGAGAGAGAGAGAGAGAGAGAGAGAGAGGAGAGAGAGAGAGAGAGAGAGAGAGAGAGAGAGAGAGAGAGAGACACACACACACACAGAGACAGAGACAGAGACAGAGACAGAGAGACAGAGACAGAGAGAGGGAAAGAAAAAAGCAAGTAGTTAATTGTTGAGGCGTTATATTTGGAACTGGAAGGCCTTAAACTTAGAGATCATTCTGTTATTTCCATGTTTGCGAAGTGTCTGGTTTGTGGATTGACTTGACAAAAGGTTGATATGTGAGAAGAGTTTTGGAATGTGCATTTTCTGATAACATGAGTTTGACTGTCTTGATGTGACCCTGTGTGATTGACAGGACATTAAAATCAAGTTAACAGCCAACCAACCAACAAACCAACCAATCAACCAACCAACTAAGTAACTAACCAACCAACTAACCAACTAACTAACTAACTGAGAGAGAGAGAGAGAGAGAGAGAGAGAGAGAGAGAGAGAGAGAGAGAGAGAGAGAGAGAGAGAGAGAAGATAAGATAAGATAAGATAAGATAATACTTTATTACACAGGGATAAAGATTTAAGCACGTGTCGGCTTTTTTGCAAATCTGTCCCCGATGACAAACACAGCAACACTCAATACATCAAACAAAATTAAAAGAGAGAGAGAGAGAGAGAGAGAGAGAGAGAGAGAGAGAGAGAGAGAGAGAGAGAGAGAGAGAGAGAGAGAGAGAGAGAGAGAGAGTAACTAATTAACTGACTGACTGACTGGCTAACTAACTAACTAACTAACTAACTAACTAACTAACTAACTAACATCTGCTATTTGTCTTTCTGCAGGAGTGGAAGGAAGTGAGGGATGACAGGTCCACCATGTCCACTGAAGCACTGAGGTCAGGGCGCGACAAGTCGCCAGGTTTCTGTGGACCTGTCATAGCCTCTTGCACCAGCCTGTCTTGCCCTCCGGACTGACAACAGCACGACGAAACAGAGAGGCTGTACGGATGCATTACACATCGTGTTTTCTACACGCCAGGAGTCGACACAGGTGGAACAAAAATGCAAGGGTCACTCGTTGCTTAGAGAGAGAGAGAGAGAGAGAGAGAGAGAGAGAGAGAGAGAGAGAGAGAGAGAGAGAGAGAGAGAGAGAGAGAGAGAGAGAGGCCTTAGGCTATCAACTTCACGGAACAGAGAAAAATGAGGATGTGGGACTTACTGCTCTCAGATGTCGGGCTAACATCCGAGCAAAAATGTCAGGCGTGAATAGCAAAGCTAAAAATGGAAGGCTGGCGAATTGAAACGCACAATTTCCGGTTTGACGGTAACATAGTCTCACATTGCGGAGTGCCGACCCCTTAGAAAGAAAGAAACGAATGCGACTCCTTTGTTCATCGGCATCAGATCTTTCCCACAGGCAGCAACGGTAAGCTGCCGAGAACGCAATCGCTTATACGAGGAAAGGCTGTAACAGCAAATGGGATGTCTACTTAACAGCGCATTCGTCAACAACTGAGGACAGGAACCGTAGTTAAAGGATTATCAGAAAGAAGAGGAACCCGGAGAAGATTGTTTCTCACCTACACAATACACGTGTCGTGCGTTGCCATCTGAAAAGTCGGCTAATTCCGCCACCCACCCACCCCCCTCCATACACACACATACACACCGTTATTAAGATGCCATAAGCATCAGGCCCAAGCTGAATTCAAACTTCTTGCTAAAGAGTTATCACAAAGGACGTATCTGGTCCGGATAAGCTCTCCGCTTGAGACGAGAAACGAGAAGTTGCATCGGCAGTACGGATTAACCAGTTCACTGGACCCAGCCAGTCCCCGCCAACATCTCCATGGAGCCGAGCAACCGTCAGCTCTTCCTGATGCTGCTTCTGAGCATCTTCACGCCCTCAGCCAGCACGCAGGGCGTGTGTACGGCTGGCAGAATAGCCTGGAACCCGGATGCGCGGGCACGGTTCGGCCTGTCCATCAGCCTGCGGAAGGCGGACCGGGTCAACCAGCTGGGCTGCGGCATGGTGTCGCAGGAAGCGCTGCAGATCTACGTGGCAGCGCAGTGGGTGTGTGAGCGGCTGAACATGGACTTGGGCAATGGCAGCTACGTCCCCGGGGTGCAGTTCGGTGAGTCGTAGCAGCTTTTTGTCCTCCTCTTCTTCCTCCTCTTCCTCCTTCTTCTTTTTCTCTTCCTCCTCCTCTTCCTCCTCCTCCTCCTCCTCCTCCTTCTTCTTCTTCTTCTTCTTCTTCTTCTTCTTCTTCTTCTTCTTCTTCTTCTTCTTCTTCTTCTCGTCGTCGTCCTCCTCCTCAGCTTTCTTCTTCTTCTTCTCAGTTTTTAAAAATCATATATTAGCCAAAGAAAACAAACAAGTATTTGTTGCTGGACATTATTCACATGAGGGCTCTGTCGAAGTTGGAGTTCCACAGGGGTCTGTTCTTGGACCTCTTCTCTTCAGTATTTACATAAATGATCTCCTGTTGAATATTTCATCTACTGAAGTTGATTGTGACATGTTTGCTGATGGTTCGTCTCTTTCTGATTCTGGAAATAACATAGCTGCTATAAATGCTAAGCTGCAGCCAAGCATCCAAGAAGCAACTGAATGGTGTTCTGCGAATGCAATGTTGCTCAACCCAGAGAAAACTAAAAGTATGGTAGTAGCCACGCGTCAAAAGCATCAGCGTGGTATACTTCCTCTTCGTCTCATGTTAACTTCACAGGTAATAGAGCAGGTTTCAGAACATAGTTACCTTGGTGTTATTCTTGATGACCAACTTAAATGGCAAGCTCATATTAACAGTATTACTAACGCTGTTGCTAAAAATTTGTACTTGCTGTCTCGCCTCAGACACTTTTGTAACAGTGAAGCTTGTAATACGTTTTTTTCACGCGCGCATTATGTCCAGAATTAATTATGTCTCTAATGTATGGGATAGCTGCAGTGATGTACATATCAAAAAACTTAAAGCTGTTCACAAACGTGCAGTCAAAGTTCTTTGTGCTGCTTCGCCAATGCTAACTGGATAAAGGGCATATTTCATATGGTCCATTACCTTTAAAAGAGCATCTTCAGTATAACGAATGTATCTCAGTGCACAAAATTATCCACAACAAATCACCCCAATATTTGAGACAGCTTGTCCACACTGGAGCGCGCAGCGACCATAGTTCACGGAACAGCATTCTTATTTTGCCCAAAACAGGAACTGACATTTATAAGATGAGTTTTGCTTATTCTGGATCCTTTTGTTGGAATGCGCTACCTAGAAGTCTTAAAATAGCATGCTCAGTGAGCACATTCAAATCTAAAGCTCTTCAACATTTTCGTGCTGAATGTAACACATAGTTTTTCAGTCTTGAATCGTACAGTATTTAGTTTCCTAATGTTTGATACACCTGGCATTTTGTGTGTTTATGTATAAGTGAGTGTACATGCCAAAGCGTGTGCGAGAAATTTTATTTTAAGCGTA
Organism: Alviniconcha strummeri; assembly: GCA_963584105.1. Taxonomy (NCBI): domain Eukaryota; kingdom Metazoa; phylum Mollusca; class Gastropoda; family Provannidae; genus Alviniconcha; species Alviniconcha strummeri. The sequence continues at coordinate 7,777 of CAUZXP010000017.1, forward strand.
TGGATATATTTTCCTTGAATGGTGAGGTACGTTTTTTGTCTTGATTGCATACCAGCTCTGCGCTAAGTATACTTAATACTGATTTAAAAGATGTTTTATTCCTTTCATCTCTCCACCTTCTGTTCATAGTATCAGCGGTAGTATATTGTTATCATCGCAGTGCTAATTAGAACATTCATTGCCACATCATTGTGTGTGTGTGTGTGTGTGTGTGTGTGTGTGTGTGTGTGTGTGTGTGTGTGTGTGTGTGTTTGTGTGTGAGTGTGTGGGTGTATGTAATATGCGCATACATGTGTATATGTATGTCTATATGTATTATATCACTTCTGTATCTGTTACCTATTAATTTGTTTACATTATTTATTTATTTATTTTATTTTATTTAGCACCATATTCCTTTTCTTTGTTGTCGTTTTCTTATGCTTAATTTTATTCCTCTCCTTCCCCTGCTCTCTCTGTAAAGTACCACATTTATTTTTAAAAAATTAAATCTTTCATTTTTTTTTTTACATTTTCGCTCCAGTTGTTTTTCACATTAAAAAAAAAAAAAAATCTTTTTCCGTTGCGGTCGCTGTTTCATTTATTATTATTATTATTGATGTTCTATTTGTCTATATCCTTCTGTCATAATATTTCACTGTGAATGTCTTGGTTATTAGTAGTACTGTAGCAACGGCAGATATGTGAGTCGGCCTTTGTGCTAATATCTTCACCGTTGAGAAATAAAATTTAATCAATCAATCAATCAATCAATCAATCAATCTTCTTCTTCTTCTTGAAACACCAAATTACTTCTTCTTCGTCTTTTTGTTTTCTTCTTGTTCTTCTTCTTTAGTGTTGCTTTGCGCCCACAGAGATTGTTGGGACTATTAGGGGCGGGATCCCGGGTTCACCCACTGTTTCAGTCACAATTAACCTCCAGAGATCTGAACATTCTTCCTTCTGCTTCGATCGCCCTGATATACTCGTAGTAGTTGGCTGGCCTAGAAAACCAAGGTTCCGCTTTCCATCACAGCCCTTTTCTTCTTGCTTCTGAAGTAATATAAACCTCGCCTCCTCCAACAGTATCTTGAGCAATGGTAGCTTCTTTTTCATGTCTTTTCGGCCGTGTGTGTGTGTGTGTGTGTGTGTGTGTGTGTGTGTGTGTGTGTGTGTGTGTGTGTGCGCGCGCGCGAGCGTGTGTGTGCGTGTGCGCGCGCGTGTCTTTGTGTATGCGCATGTGCGCGTGTGTGTATGTATGTGTGTGTGTGTGTGCGTGTACGTTCGTGCGTGCGTGCGTGCGTGCGTTTGTGTGTGTGTTGTGTGTTCGTGTGTGTGTGTGTGTGTGTGTGTGTGTGTGTGTGTGTGTGTGTGTGTGTGTGTGTGTGTGCGCGCGTGCGTCTGTGAGAGTATGCGCGCGCGTGTATGTGTGTGTGTGTGTGTGTGTGTGTGTGTGTGTGTGTGTGCACGCGCGCGCGTCTGTGAGAGTATGCGTGTGTGTGTGTGTGTGTGTGTGTGTGTGTGTGTGTGTGTGTGTGTGTGTGTGTGTGTGTGTGTGTGTGTGTGTGTGTGTGTGTGTATGCATCTCTGTATCTGCGTGTGAACTAGAGCATGAACAGGGTGACTGTGAGTCATACCAATACCGAAACATCCTGTCAGTTTGGAATAAACAAGCTTTAAAAAAAAGCGAGCCGGAAGTTGTCTGTCTCTGTTTCTATTTCTATTTCTATCTCTGTCTGTCTGTCTGCCTGTCAGTTTGTTTCTCTGTCTCTGTCTCTCTCTCTTTCACACACACACACACACACACACACACACACACACACACACACACACACACACACACACACACACACACACACACACACACACACACACACACACACTCATGCACACATTAACACACACACACACACACACACACACACACAAACACACACACACACACACACACACACACACACACACACACACACACACACACACACACACACACACACACACACACACACATACACACACACACTCTAGCATTTTAGTCAGGCGTTATTTTTCAAACTCGTGACAGATAAAATTTCGGTTTCTACTTTCTCTTCTCACCCCCAAAGCCCACCTTCACCTCTCTCTTATTTATTTTTCATTTCGATGCATCATCGTGAGTCGTGGCCGCCAAACACTGTGGACTCATTTTGAATCCGATTGGGATGGGGATAGAGTGGGGTGGGAAGGAAACCGCCCAAAACAGAAACCGCCGAATTGGACTGAAGAGTCTAGGAAAAATAAATCGATCATCAATAAACAGATTGATCGATCGATCTATAGATAGAGTTACAGAGCGATAATCAGGTAGGTAGCCTCTAGTGACAGGAGAGAGAGAGAGAGAGAGAGAGAGAGAGAGAGAGAGAGAGAGAGAGAGAGAGAGAGAGAGAGATTCATTGATCAATTAATTAAACTTTGTTTTTCATCGGTGGACATATTAATTAGCACAAAGGCCGACTGACCTGGCGTTGCGACATTACCTCAGTACAGTGCTACTAAATAAGCTGTTCATTGTGAAAACGTAAAAGTAGCACAGAGACAGAGAGAGAGAGAGAGAGAGAGAGAGAGAGAGAGAGAGAGAGAGAGAGAGAGAGAGAGAGAGAGAGAGAGAGAGAGAGAGAGAGAACTCGAAAACTTTAATTTACAAGGATTGTAGTTTAGGTTCAGTCAAAAACCTAACAACTAGTCCTTGCTAAGCTACTGATATATATATAGATATCAGATTACAGGCATTACTTATATACATAATATAGGCATGAATGAGTGAGTGAAACGCTATACATGAGAATTTCCAGAGAGAGACAGACAGACAGAGAGACAGACAGACAGAGAGGGTGGGGTAGACGGACAGACAGACATGCAGGTAGATGGAGAGGTAGATAAGTAGGTACGTAGGTAAGTAGAGCGCATAGCGACAAGAGGGAGACAGAGACAGCCAGAGAGACAGCCAGACAGCCAGACTACCCCCCCCCCCCCCCGCTCCCCCTTCTCCCCGTCCCTACTAAGCCTTGTGGTTTCTGTGGACGTTAAACACTGTGTTTACTATTTTGCTCAGTATGTCCTCCAAATCGGGCATTCTTCGTCAGGCTTTAGGCTCGATGATGACCGAGCTTTGCGTTACGGAAGGTGGTGATTTCGAAACTTGGCCTACATCCAGCCCCCAGCCGTGTTAGCACCGACCCTTCCCCGGATCCTTTCCACGTCAGTGAATACCCTTTGTGAAGCAGTGGCGGTAGACAACCGGTCCATCCACGTCCACCCGTCCAACGATGCGCTTGGCTGGTCTTCTGGTAACCAGTCAGCTGTCGTGGGGTCAAATCCCGGTGCGGTCCTTCTTACCGTTTACGGTGAGGATGATGATGATGATGTAGAGCTTCATGCCCTCGGATGTCGGTTGACATATTAGGGACAAACTGTGACCAATGCCTAAGCATGGTTCAATGTTACTTTACGTCCACAGAAACAGTAAGGCTCTTTAGGACGGAAAGCCCAGGACGGCCACCTCGACTTTCACACAGCTCCTGAACTCTGACACCGTTCACGGATTGTGATGTTTGTTTACATGTATGGCACTGGGGTGGGGGTGGGGGGGGGGGGGAGGCGGTGGGGGGCATCCTTTTCTGAGGATGTGCCTTTGGCGGAGTTTATGTGCCGTGTATTTACTGGTGTGTTTACTGGCATGCCAGGTGAGAGTTGGCGTAGGCCACTCAGGTCTTTTCTGTTGTGATCACGTGGCATCTTCCAAGTGCTGATTAACTTCCTTGTAACTTAATGGTTGCTTGTTGATTTGTGCTCAGTGGTGTTCAGGTTGAAGTAAGCTTAATGAGCAATTGTGCATCTTTACTCAATGAACTTAATCCGTGTTGCTCTTCATACATATATATGTTCCTCTTAATCTTATTTTATGTATAGCTATATGTTGCTCTTCATACATGTATTCATATGTTGCTCTTCATACATACATATGTTGCTCTTCGTACATACATATATTGCACTTTATACATACATATCTTCCTCTTTATACAGATTACATATGTTGCTCTTCATACTTACCTATGTTGCTCTTCAAACATACATATGTTGCTCTTTGTACTTGCATATGTTGCTCTTTTTTCAACATACATATTTATTTTGCTCTTTGTAATTGCATATGTTGCTCTTCATGCATATGTTGCTCTTCAAACATACATACATGTATATGTTGCTCTTTGTACATGCATATGTTGCTCTTTGTACATGCATATGTTGCTCTTTGTACGTGCATATGTTGCTCTTCATACATACACATCTTGCTCTTCACACATACATACGTTGCTCTTCATACATAGCATGCACTTCATACATTTGGGACCTGCTCATAAAGAAAGAAAGAAAAGAAAAAAAAAGAAAAAAAAAAAGAGAGGATTTAGCTCTAGTGGAGTTTATGTACCTTGTATTTACACACATGCCAGGTGAGAGTTACCGTAGGCGACTCGGGTCTTTGTTGCTGTATCTGTGTGACGTCTTTCGGGCGCTAATTAACTCCCCTGTTTGTAGATCCTGCTCATTAAGGTTAATAATACTGCAGACTTGCTCATTAAACTTACGGCCTTTGCATGTTGTCCCAATGCACGTTGCAGGGTTTGACCTTCTGGATGACTGCCGGTCGTCCACTCGGGCCGTGCAGTACGCCCTAGACTACGTGGACCTGTACAATGACTGTGAGCCACCCGACAACTCCACCTCTGAACTCAGGCTGGGTAAGTGTCAGCCACCCGACAACTCCATCTCTCAACTCAGACTGGGTGTCAGCCACCCGTACCCGACAATACAACCTTTCAACTCAGGCTGGTAAGTGTCAGCCACCCGACAACTCCACCTCTGAACTCAGACTGGGTGTCAGCCACCCGAAAACTCCACCTCTCAACTCAGACTGAGTAAGTGTCAGCAGCCACCCGTACCCGACAACTCCACCTTTCTTTTCAGGCTGGTAAGTGTCAGCCACCCGACAATTCCACCTCTCAACTCAGACTGGGTAAGTGTCAGCCACCCGGCAATTCCACCTCTGAACTCAGACTGGGTGTCAGCCACCCGAGAACTCCACCTCTGAACTCAGACTGGGTGTCAGCCACCCGACAATTCCACCTCTCAACTCAGACTGGGTAAGTGTCAGCCACCCGACACTTCTAGCTCTCAACTCATATTGGGTAAGTGTCATCCACCCGACAACCCTACCTCTCACCCTAGGCTGGGTAAATGTCAGCCACCCGACAACTCCAGCATATTATGCAATTGCATATTGACACGTGCATTCCATAGGGTGAGAAGATTTGCATGTTTGACCGTTTAAAAATGACTGCCCAGCTGCAGGCAGCCACATGGCGTCTTCGGAAGATTATCTCCATTTCTGGACGATGGATGCTATTATGCCTTGAGCATGTGATGGCCGAAGATAGTCCCCACATAACTGTGCCGCGAAAAACGACATTTTAATGCGACCTTGGTGTTCTTGCTGATGTCAGTGTTGTGACACAGCCCAAGCCTTGGTGTTCTTGCTGGTGTCAATATATTGTGACACAGCCCAAGTCTTGGTGTTCTTGCTGGTGTCAATATATTGTGACACAGCCCAAGTCTTGGTGTGTTAATTGTGACACAGCCCAAGCCTTGGTGTGTTGTGACACAGCCCAAGCCTTGGTGTTCTTGCTGATGTCAGTGTATTGTGATACAGACCAAGCTTTGGTGTTCTTGCCGCGTGTATACACATGCAAAAAAGACATGCAAAAAGATCACATAACACGTAAAAGATCCTGTAGTCCCAAAATAACCCAGCATGCACTAAAAATGACAGTAATGGCCGGTGATCATTAACGGAAGAAGAAAGAGCTGGTGTCAGTGTATTGTGACAGCCCAAAGCCTTGGTGTTCTTGCTGGTGTCATTGTGCTGTGACACAGCCCAAGCCATGGTGTTCTTGCTGGCGTCAATGTCTTGCTGGTGTCAATGTATCGTGACACAGCCCCGAGCCTTGGTGCTCTCGCTGGTGTCGATGTATTGTGACACAGCCCAAGCCTTGGTGTTCTGGCTGGCGTCAATGTCTTGCTGGTGTCATTGTGCTGTGACACAGCCCCGAGCCTTGGTGCTCTCGCTGGTGTCGGTGTATTGTGACACAGCCCAAGCGTTGGTGTTCTTGTTGGCGTCAATGTCTTGCTGGTGTCAAATATTATGACACAGCCCCAAACCTCGGTGTTGTTGATGGTGTCAGCGTGCTGTGACACCACCCAAGCCGAAGCGGCGAACTAGCTAACACACTCCTGTCAGTGACCGATAGATTCCGCGTGTTACGTGCAGGCCTGGTGGGTCCAACTCGCAGCTCCACAGCGGAGGAGACAGCGGACGCCATGCGCAGCGTACCCCTACCCATCGTCAGCCCCTCCGCCACCCTGGCCACCCTGACGGAGGGCGACACCGCCCACCCCAACTTCTTCCGGACCGTGCCCTCCGATAAACTGCAGATTCAAGTGGGTGTCGGCTCGTTTAGTCCGTCGTCTGTTTACTGGTTTGATTTGCTGTCCGTCTGTACTGTCTGCCAGTCCCTTTGTTTATCCTGTCTGCCTGTCTGTTTGTATATCCTGTCCGTCAGTCTGCCCGTCTGCCTGCCTATCTGTTTGTAGATTGTCTGCTTGTTTGTATATGCTGACTGTCTGTCTGCCTGTCTGCTTGTTTGTAGATCTTCTGTTTGTTTGTATATCCTGTCTGCTTGCCTGCCCATCCGTTTGTAGATATTCTGTTTGTATATCCTGTCTGCTTGCCTGTTTGTAGATGTTCTGTTTGTTTGTATATCCTGTCTGTCTGTCTGCCTGTCCAAACAGATAGGCAGGAGGACAGACAGACAGGTTTGTATATCCGTCTATTAAACATGGAAATTGCTGATTATATTGTGTGCTTGTTCCCGTCTATCGTGGTCATTGTGAAGGGATCCGCTGGAGCTGAAATGTTCTATTAAACATAGATATTTCGTGTGCCTGTTGCAGTCTATCGTGGCCATTGTGAACGAACTCCTCTGGAGCTCAACTCTTCTATTAAACAGGGAAACTACTGATTATGTTTATTTCGTGTGCTTGTTGTAGTCTATCGTAGCCATTCTAAAGGGCTTCGCTGGAGCTCAACTCCACTATTAAACAGGGAAATGGCTGATTATGTTTATGTCGTGTGCCTGTTGCAGTCTATCGTGG
>CAUZXP010000017.1:17500-40000 GCA_963584105.1 Alviniconcha strummeri
GGTGTGAGCCTGGGTTTGTTACAGCAGCAGAGCACGGACACGACGACGCCGGTGAAGCAGATCTCCTTCGTGCCGCTAGCGGTCAGCGCCATCTTCGCCCTGGCCGAGGCTGCACGTGCGGCCCACGCCACCAGCTGCTCCGCCGTGTCCGGCGTCTGTCCGGACCTGCTGACCGCCGTCCGGAATGGGGTCATCCTTCAGCGGCTGCACGACATCCAGGTGAACACGCGGATAGCGGGGAACACAGTGCGCTGTAAACTGGTGCATGATTGTATGGTTTGCACGGAACATGTACCTAGACGGAAGTAGTTTCACGTGGGACCAGTCATGTTACAACTAAACGGCGCTGTAACCACTACGGTGGATACTGAACACGCGCTGTGTAAAAAAGTCAGTAAAATATAGAGCTGAAACATTTCTGAAGCTTTTCTGAAAGAATACATTTTTTCACAAGGGTAAGCATACTGAATGGGCAAGATATTGTGATCGTTGTTGTTGTTGTTATTGATAGCGCTATTCTCCGCTCTCGAGCAGACTCACTGCGATCGCATGTGATTCTACATGAGTGACTAGCTTTTTATAGCGCGTTTTTGAATATCCACCGAAGTGGTGTACTTACAGCGCTGGCATGGCTGGTGCCACATGAAACTGCTGCCATTTCGGCGCGTTCTGTGTACACCGAACAAAATTACACACACACACACACACACACACACACACACACACACACACACACACACACACACACACACACACACACACACACACACACACACACACAAATTCACTCTAGGCTATCGTTATTACGAACTGTTGCCCTCCAGTGTTATTGCCTGTCAAGCTGCCCACCGCTGACGGGCGACCACTGTCCGCTGGTTGTTTCAGGTGGACTTTGAAGCCATGGACAGCGCTGTGGCCCCTCACGAGTTCAAGTCCATCGGCTACGTGCTGGAGTTCGACGACAACGGCGACGTCAAACCCAAGGCGGAACTGCCCGACTACACAGTGTTTGCCTACGACGACACCGACGACAGCGATCCGGTAAGGCTGAATTCAGTTCTCCAAAAATCTGAAGCAAGAATGACTGTTAGCGTTCAAAAACTCTTCCGGCAAGCATTGAACACAACAACAACAAAAAGATAAGTTACTTCACCTCTCACATAATTTTTCATTGTTTTTAACCGTTTCACTGTTGTTTAAGTGTCTTTTTGTAGCCTGAAGAAGAGGATTTCCGTGAAGATTTGAATCGTGTTGTCTGTGTCATAATAAATAAGCATTGTTTTGAATCTTTTATGTGCTTGGATCTAAGTTCTCTTCAGTTCCGTTGAATTCCAGGGGGTATCCGCGCGCTTTGGAAAGCCTGTAATTTATGCGATTAATATCAAGAGGCTTCCTCAGAGTTGCGCTTGTAGTTCGTTCCATTGTTGAGCTGATTGGCAATGTCAGTTGCTCGTCCTTTCAAGGAAGATTGTGGATCTCTTCCTCTTTCTCCGCCTCTTCCCCCTCGCCTTTTTAACCTATTGTGAGTTCCGATCTCGATTCAGAAAGCTAGCAGTCGACTTTGCTTCAGATTAAAAAAAAAGAAAAATCCTAGTCAGTAACACGTTTTGTTTCCTGTCAGTTCCCACAGTACCAACACGTTGGAAGCTACAGTGGAGGGGCATTAACTCTTAACATGTCCAAAGTGCGCATGCTCACGAAACTGGGCCACGTGACATCAGAGCTGCAGACGTCCGTGTGCTCGGGCAGCTGCATAGAGTGTGCCGACGACGGCATGATACCCCTGGCGCACATCAATGGGTCTGCCTACATCATCGGCATTTTCTCCATGCACGACCGCAACGCTGGCCAGCCCTTCAAGGTAGCTAGCTGTCTTACAGTGACATGAATATGAGTGGGGTTTTGTGGGACTGTATGGCTTCTTTCTCACTCTCTCATTGGATTCTCTCACGCCACTGGATTCTGTCGCTATCACTGGATTTTCTCACTGTCATTGGATTCTCTCACTGTCATTGAATTCACCGACTATCGTTGAATTGTCTTACTGTAAATGGATTCTCTCATTCTCATTGAATTATCTCACTCTCATTGGATTCTATCACAGCCATTGGATTCTCTCATTGTCACTGAATGCTGTCACTATCATTGAATTGTCTCACTCTCATCACATTCTTTCGCTACTATTGGATTCTCTCACGGTCATTGGATTCTATCACTATCATTGAATTCTCTATCGTTGGATTCTCTCACTATCATTGAATTCTATCACTACCAGTGATTCTCTCACGTCACTGGATTCTCTCACTACCACTGGATTTTGCACTGTCATTGAAATCTCTCATTATTCTCTATCATTGAATTCTCTCACTGCCATTGGATTCTGTCACTATCACTGGATCCTCTCTTCTGAACTTCTTCCAAGGGGAAATGGACATGCAGGGGTGTGTGTGTTTGTGGTTGTGCGCGCGCGCGCGCGCGCACGCGTGTGTGTGTGTGTGTGTGTGTGTGTGTGTGTGTGTGTGTGTGTGTGTGTGTGTGTGTGTGTGCGAGTATGCATGTGCATATGTTTCTGCGTGTGTAGGATATAGATGAGGACATGCAGGGGTGTGTGCGCATAACTATGCGCATGGATACATAATTATACACGTCTATATTCGCCTTTGAGACTGCAAACAAGTTTATTTAAGCAATCATTTGTAATACAGGGATGCGCCGAGGAATCCTTTTTCTCACTCCCCAACCCCCCACGCTCGCGCGCGCTCGCACACACACATACACACACACACACACACACACACACACACACACACACACACACACACACACACACACACACACACACACACACACACACACACACACACACACACACAGACTGTCTTTTGCTGTTTTCGTGCAACTGCCTGAGATTTCCTCATACGCATTGTTCTTGATACCCTGATAACCGTACCTACCCTTAGTCTAACGCCATTTGTGTGAAAAGACTGAATAAAAAGGAAGAGGAAGACGAAAAGTGTTTGTTGTTGGCGGGTCCCCAGTGTGGTGACTTCCGGAACGTGTCCAACGACGTGGTGGTGCTGGAGGCCTTTCTGCACGCTGTGCAACACCTCAGGAAGAAAACCGGCATCGACTTCGGGGCCGTGGCCTTCGACGACTGCTACAGTTCGCTGCACATCACCAGCGTCCTCTCCGACTTCCTCTCGGGCCTCGTGCCCTTTGACAAAGTAGGTGGCTCCTGTCTGTGTTCCTGTTACACTGCTCGTGTCTGACTTGTCACACTGCTCCTGTCTGACTGCTCCCTTCACACTGCTCGTGTCAGACATATCTTGCAAGACTGATCGTGTCAGTTGTTGTCAGACCGATCTTGTCAGGCTGATCGTGTCAATTAAACTGCTTCTATCCGACTGCTCTTGTCAGACTGCTCGTGTCAGACAGGTCTGACTGCTCGTGTCGGCTTGCTCCAGCCTGATTTGACCTGTCAGACTGCCCAAAGCAGACTGCTTCAGAGGGACAGTCTGTCTGAATCATCTGTCCCTGTATTGGAATGTTGGTAGTGGCTTAGGGGGTGAACGCTTGCTCCCACCGTACACTCGGCCTGTTTCACGGCCTGTTGGATGTGTGGTCTGCATCTGTGGTCCGTGTTTTGAGATGTTGGTAGTGGGGGAAGTGTGTGATTACTTACTCTCACTGTACACTCAGGGCTGTTTCAGGGCCCGTTCAACGTGTGAGTGGGACGTCTGCATCTGTGGTCCGCGGTTTGAGATGTTGGTAGCTGGGGAGCGGGGTGAACATGCACTCACTCCCATCGTTCACCCGCGCTGTTTCAGGGCCTATTTGACGTGTGCGTGCCCCAGGACAAGGTGGTGGGCGTGGTAGGCTGTCTGTCCAGCGACAGCACTTTGTCCGTGGCCAGCTTCTGCACTCCCCAGCGCATCCCCGCCATCTCTTACGCCGCGTCCTCCCCCGACCTGGACGACCCAGTGAACTACCCCTACTTCCTCCGTACCGTGCCCAGCGACGAGGAGCAGGCCATTGCCATGACGGAGGTAGGACGGGTAGATTGCGTTTAGCTGCGCTGTCTTTGAAGGCCGTGGAGTTGTGGTTCTTACACTGCTCGCTTGTGTCTCACGTGTTAGTCTTAATGATGGTTGTAATGACATGTCTCTCTGATAGACGCATGAGGTTCAAAGCGATATACACGCTCACATACACGCACGCACGCACACACCACACACACACACACACTCGCACGCGCGCGCGCGCGTACTCACACACACACACACACACACATACACACACACACACACACATACACACATACACACACACACACACACACACACACACACACACACACACACACACACACACACACACACACACACACACACACGCTTGTAGGCACATTTACGGATTGGATGCTTACAGTTTGGGAGTAGGTATTCAACAGGTGAGTTGCGAGGGCGGTGTTGAAAGAGGAGAAGAATCAGTGTCGTGGAATGTCGAAGGCAGTCTGTATGTTGCCAACAGATGGGCCAGCGTAAGAAAACGATCTTTCACCAAATGCTTTTGTGTTTACCCATGGGCCGTTAACGGTATGGGTGTCGGATGCAGATCGTAATTGACTGGAAGGGGATCAGACAGACACGTACATTGAAGGGTTGCGCTGGAGACAGAACTGAGTCAGATAGTTGAACTTTTGTGAAAACATTTTGTTCGAGTGCAGAATTGAAGGAGATCAGATATACACTGAAGGGTCGCGCTGGCGATAGAATTAGAGCAAATAGTTGAAACTTTGCATATTTCTGCTGTATATTCCGAACGACCGTCAGACTCCTCGGCAACGGGACTCAGCATGATTGTGTGTGTTGTTTGTTGCCGCGTGCAGCTGGTGAAGGCAATGGGCTGGGAGTACGTGGGCTTGCTGCACGTGGACAACAACTACGGCACGAAGGGGGCGCAGGCGTTCCAGCGAGCGGCCAGCGAGAGGGGCGTGTGCGTGGCCCAGCCCGTCTCCATCTCCGTCAGCCCCACCAACGTGGACGAGAAGCATCTGTACGACGCCTTCGTGCAGCTCGTGCAGCAAGACGTGAAGGTAAGGTTTTGAGGCGAGACGTGAAGGTACGGGTGTGAGGCAAGACGCGAAGGTACGGGTGTGAGAGCAGACGTGAAGGTACGGGTGTGAGGCAAGACGTGAAGGTACGGGTGTGAGGCAAGACGTGAAGGTACGGGTGTGAGGCAAGACGTGAAGGTACGGGTGTGAGAGCAGACGTGTAGGTACGGGTGTGAGGCAAGACGTGAAGATACTGGTGTGAGGCAAGACGTGAAGGTACGGGTGTGAGGCAAGACATGAATGTACGGGTGTGAGGCAAGACGTGAAGGTACGGGTGTGAGAGCAGACGTGAAGGTACGGGTGTGAGGCAAGACGTGAAGGTACTGGTGTGAGGCAAGATGTGAAGGTACGGGTGTGAGGCAAGACGTGAAGGTACGTGTGTGAGGGTGTGAGGCATTGTACAGCACGACGTGTAGGTACGGGTGTGAGGCTCTGTACAGCAAGATGTGGAGGTACGGGTGTGAGGCAAGACGTGATGGTGTGGGTGTGAGGCATTGTACAGCAAGCCGTAAAGGTACGGGTGTGAGGGTGTGAGGCTCTGTGCAGAAAGCCGTGAAGGTACGGGTACGAGGCTATGTACAGCAAGAAGTGAAGGTCAGACTGACGGTTTTGCACATCAGTCCTTTAATGTATGGGTGTCTTAAGTATTTGTTGTTGTTATTGTGTTGTCATCGTGGATGTTGTTCTGTTATTGATGCTGTAGAGGACGTTTTTGTCTTGGAATATCGCATTTCATGCATCGTCAGTTGCCAGCTTTGTTCTCCTTGATTTCTTCCTTCCGATTTCATTCAACTTTATGTTTTCCCAATCCTCTTTAAACTTAGATATCACCGTGTGTTAGAAATGATAAATTAGGCTTTCACTTGCGGTTAGATGAATTGCATTTCGCCCTGATGCGATCTTTGTGGTTGACTGGGTCTGATACTAATGATAGTAAGTGTCCATCAATCTTTCCTTACTATACCATAAGCCTCGATTACTTCTTCTAGAAATACAGTTACAAGTAACACCCGCTACGCTAAAACATCACGTCTCCCGAGGAGGGCTGCCTGGTTGGTTTCTGTGGCATAGTTGGCTTATTTCTCGTTGGGCAGTTCCCGAAGAAGTGTTTCCGTCTTCTGCAGGTGGTGGTGTTTTTCGGCATCGACACGCGCATGGCGGACTTCCTGCGTCTCATCGAGTCCCGGAACGAGCAGGGCACCATCATCTTCATCGCCAGTGAGGAGTGGGGCACCAAGAACGACGTGCTGGCTGCCGGTCCCAAGGCGGCCAGAGGCTCCATCACCTTCAAGGTGGGTAGGGCAGAAGCTCCATGGGTAGGACAAAAGCTGCACGGGTAGGTCAGAGGCTCCATCACCTTCAAGGTGGGTAGGGCAGAGGCTCCATGGGTAGGCCAGAGGCTCCACCACCTTCAAGGTGGGTAGGGCAGAGGCTCCATGCGTAGGCCAGAGGCTCCTCCACCTTCAAGGTGGGTAGGGCAGAGGCTCCATGCGTAGGCCAGAGGCTCCACCACCTTCGAGGTGGGTGGGGCAGAAGCTCCATGGGAATAAGGCAGAAGCTCCATGTGTGGGCCAGAAGCTTTATCACCTTCAAGGTGGATAGGGCAGAGGCTCCATAGGTAGGCCAGAGGCTCCACCACCTTCAAGGTGGGTATAGGGCAGAGTTCCACCACCTTCAAGGTGGGTAGGCCAGAGGCTTCATCACCTTAGAGGAGGATAGAGCAGAGGTTCCATCATCTACTAGATGGGGAGGGCAGAGGCTCCATGACCTTCAATGTCAGTCATATGTGACCATCAGCTGCATTTGATATGAGTTCCGAATATCCGTTCTCAAATGGAAGGAGTATGTCATAAATAAGCATGCGTCAAATCGTTCAGTAGTAGTAGCTAGCTTATTGTTTTTACAAGAGTAATAATAATGGTACCTAGAAAGCTAAATACATACTGGCTCTAAGCACTTACAAATTCTTTAAACACATATACTGACAACAAATATTCAAGGCGCGCACGCACGCACGCACGCACGCACGCACCCACACACTAACACACACACGCGCGCGCGCGCGCGCGCGCGTATGTATCTCAAGGCAACGTAACTGAACAGTTTTTCGAAAAGAGAAAGGTTTTCAAGGAACATATGAAGGAACAGACAGATGTACCAAGACGGACAGAAACAGGGGCGAATCTGGAGCCTAATAAGAGAAAGAACGCTGAACACTGGACGGACCAACTGGACTAGTGAGGTTGACTTTACAAGTGTTGTAGTCATTGACCTCTGTTCTCTGCACAGGTGGACAACACGTACATTGACCCGGCCATCGAGGGCTCCCTCCGCACCCGTCTGCTGGAGAAGAGGCCGAGTCCTGACGACGTCAACCCCTGGTTCTCAGAGCTCTGGCAGCATGTCTTTGACTGCAACATGCCGGGCGGCTTCAACAACATTTTCACCAGAGAGTGTGACGTCCATTCCGGGCTGTCCACTCAGCAGGTGAGTGAATGGAGATTGCCGGATGGGGACAGTTCGAAGGTATCACATTGCTGACTGCTCGTCTATCAGTGAGTTTATTGTTGATGGTGTTATTGTAAGTCTTGTTTGTCTTAAATTCTCTCTCTCTCTCTCTCTCTCTCTCTCTCTCTCTCTCTCTCTCTCTCTCTCTCTCTCTCTCTCTCTCTCTCTCTCTCTCTAAGTCTTGTTTTCTCTCCCTCTCTCTCTCCCCTCTCTCTCCTGGTTCCTGTCTTCCTGTGTGGTTGCACGGTGTGTGTGTGTGTGTGTGTGTGTGTGTGTGTGTGTGTGTGTGTGCGTGCGTGCGTGCGTGCGTGCGTGCGTGCGTGCGTGCGTGCGTGCGTGCGTGCGTGCGTGCGTGTGTGTGTGTGTGTTTCCGTCTCGGTGTGTATGAGGAATGCTACCTTGTGGCCCATAACCCCACCCTGCCCCTTACGTAAGCCAGTTGACTGGCTTGTACAATACTGATGGGTTACACAGGGTACCCTTTGACTAGCTTGTACACTATTGATGGGTTACACGGGTGCCTGTTGACCACCAGGTGGACGCCATGCTGTCAGACCAGCGAGTAAAGCACGTGATGAACGCGGCACAGGCCATGGCGGAAGGACTGGCAGCGGCTCGCACACAGATCTGTGAGGACGCCTTCCCTTGCCCCTTCCTCCGCAGCAGCAAGTATGCCAAAGAGGTGAGCCATCAGCATCTCTAGGGGCATGAGATGCCAAAGAGGTGAGCCATCAGCATCTCTAGGGGC
Organism: Alviniconcha strummeri; assembly: GCA_963584105.1. Classification (NCBI taxonomy): domain Eukaryota; kingdom Metazoa; phylum Mollusca; class Gastropoda; family Provannidae; genus Alviniconcha; species Alviniconcha strummeri. The sequence continues at coordinate 25,870 of CAUZXP010000017.1, forward strand.
ATGAGATGCCAAAGAGGTGAGCCATCAGCATCTCTAGGGGCATGAGATGCCAAAGAGGTGAGCCATCAGCATCTCTAGGGGCATGAGATGCCAAAGAGGTGAGCCATCAGCATCACTAGGGTGATGAGATGCCAAAGAGGTGAGCCATCAGCATCTCTAGGGGCATGAGATGCCAAAGAAGTGAGCCATCAGCATCTCTAGGGGCATGAGATGCCAAAGAGGTGAGCCATCAGCATCACTAGGGTGATGAGATGCCAAAGAAATGAGTCATCACCATAATTATCTAGGTTCAGACTGCAACAGAAATGCCAAAGAGGTGAGCCATCAGTATATCTAGGTTCAGACTGCAATAAGGATGGCAAAGAGGTGCGCCATCAGCATGACTAGGGTCAGACTGAAACAGGAATGCCAAAGAGGCAGCACCTCTAGGTTCAGACTACAATAAGGATGGCAAAGAGGTGAGCCATCAGCATGACTAGGGTCAGACTGAAACAGGAATGCCAAAGAGGCAGCACCTCTAGGTTCAGACTGCAATAAGGATGGCAAAGAGGTGCGCCATCAGCATGACTAGGGTCAGACTGAAACAGGAATGCCAAAGAGGCAGCACCTCTAGGTTCAGACTGCAATAAGGATGGCAAAGAGGTGCGCCATCAGCATGACTAGGGTCAGACTGAAACAAGGATACCAATGCTGTGAACCGTCACCATCTCTAGGGTCTGACAGCGAAAAGAAACTTTGTTCTCTTTCCGCAGGTGTTTCTCCGGCAAATCATATATTTATGTACACACATCGGTCTAATGATGGCCTCGCTGAGTTTGGTTACAGCCGAATCAGTTGCTTTCCCCGAGCCAGTTCTTTTCTCTGAGCCACTTTCGTTCTCTGAACCAAACTATTTTCGTGAGTTAGTTCTTTCCCGGAGCCAGTTCCTTTTTCTGAGCCAATTCCTTTCTTGAGCCAGTTATTTTTCTTTTTTCTTGAGCCAGATATGTTCTCTGAGCCAGTTCCTTTCTCGGAGCCAGTACCTTTTTCTGAGCCAGTTCTTTTCTCGGAGCCAGTTTCTTTCTTGAGCCAGTTCCTTTCTCGGAGACAGTTTCTTTCTTTGGGACAGTTCTTTATCGTCAACCAGTTCTTTTCTCTGAACCAGCGTATTTTTACAGACACAGTTCCTTCCCCTGAACTAAGCCCTTTGCTCAGTCCGTTTCTGTCCCTCCTCTGTAATGTGACTGACTTGTCAGTTCCACGTGGCGTTCGCTGTCGACAGGTGTTCGACTCCATCAGGTCTCAGACGGTGTCTATGGGGTCCACCAAGGAGGAGCTCTTTGACGAGAACGGCAACGGCAACATCGGCTTCAGCATCTACAGCATTCAACGACAGGGTCCGGGCTACGGCTACATACCGGTAACTATACAAATATAGCCATACACCATTTTAATGTGTCTTTAGTACATAGGCTCAAAACAACAACAAACAAAAATGGAGAAAACATCTACAAAAGTCCCCACTACACTTAATATAATACACACCTGCAGCAATTTGCTGACGCTATTGCTGCATGAAGTGCCTCTGCAGCAACACCAGTGATTTCTGATAGATTTTTAAACAGTGTTTCTCTGTAGTAGATTTCAAGCAGTTGGCTATACCACCACCACCCCGATCTTCTCTGCATACAGGTGGGCAGCTACTCCAAACGGAACGGCCTGAGCATGACGAAAGAGAACGTTCGTTTCTACACGGAGACGGGGCTGGACCTCAAGCAGCTGGATGCGCTGTGCACGGACGACTTGTGCAGTGCCGGCTGCGCCAAGGGTGTGGAGGTCGTAGCGACGGTGGCTCCAGAGGTCAAGACGGACAGGGACTTCCGGGTGGCGGATATGGTCATCCTGGTCGTGCTGCTCGTCGTCTGCCTGCTGCTGATCTGCGGCATGATCGCCGGCTTCAACTACTTCCGCCGGAAACTTAGAGGTCAGCCTGCTGGATGGAGGCGGTGGGGAATGAAATGACTGCTTTATGAATGTGTCTCTGGTGCAGTTTTTGTACCTTGTATTTACACGTATGCCGTGTGGCAGTTAGCGTAGGCGACTTAGGTCTTTGTTGTTGTACTTTTGTAACGTATTTCGAGCGCTAATTAACTCCTTCGTGTGTTTGGATGGATAACAAATTGACGGATCAATGAATTGACTAACTGATAAATGGAAGTGTGGATGATTGTACTGTTTGATGGATAGTTGAATGAACTGACCAGCTGATGGATGGGTGAATGAATTGGCTGACTGATAAATGGATGTGTGGATGAATGTACTGTCTGATGGATAGTTGAATGGACTGACTAACTGATAGAGGGGTGGATGAATGGATTGACTAATTGATGGATTGATGAATGGACTGACTGATTGGTTGATGGACGAATGAAGTGGCTGATGTGTGGGTGAATTAAATGATTTATTGCTGAATGGTTGGGGGGGGGGGGAAATAAAATGACTGATTGATGGATGAGTGAAGGAATTGACTGAAAAAATTGTGAACGAACCGACTGATTTCTGGATGGGTGGGTGAATAAATTGAGTATTCGAGGGATGGATGAATGAACTAATTGAATGCTTTTTTTTTCTCAGTTCATTGATTCATTACTTCCTTCCTTGACTGTTTGTAGACCTCTGTACGGTGTGTGCAGGTCTGTAGGTTAGTTAGTTGGGACAGTTGTAAGAGGAACACAGGTGTGTACAGGTCTGTGCGTCAGTTAGTTGGGACAGCTGTAAGAAGGATGTAGGTGTGTGCAGATCTGTACGTCAGTTAGTTGGGACAGCTGTAAAAACACAGATGTGTGCAGGTCTGTACGTCAATTAGTTGGGACAGCTGTAAGAACACAGGTGTGTGCAGGTCTGTACGTCAGTTAGTTGGGACAGCTGTAAGAACACAGGTGTGTGCAGGTCTGTACGTCAGTTAGTTGGGACAGCTGTAAGAAGGACGTAGGTGTGTGCAGGTCTGTACGTCAGTTAGTTGGGACAGCTGTAAGAACACAGGTGTGTGCAGGTCTGTACGTCAGTTAGTTGGGACAGCTGTAAGAACACAGGTGTGTGCAGGTCTGTACGTCAGTTAGTTGGGACAGCTGTAAGAAGAACACTGCACTGTGTGTGCGGGGGAGAGCCGGTTTAGCCTAGCGGTAAAGCGTTAGGCTGGTAAGCGTGAGGGCCTCGGTTCGATACCGTTTCGGCTCTCCTTTCTCTTCAAAAAGGTTGGGGTTTGTGGACACTGTCTTGTGAATTTGTCCCTCACAATTAATGAAACATTAAAGTGGCTCTCATCGCTGCACATCTTAACGCAGGAGTCATTCTGGTGGTGACAATGTAGCGATAGGTATATAATCTCCTTCCCCCCCCCACCTCCATACCCCCTTCCCCCCAGCCCTTTTCTCCCCGTCCCTAATAAGCCTTATGGTTTCAGTGGACGTTAGGCACCATGTTTACTTACTTACCTACTGCGGACGTTAAGAACCATGTTTACTTACTTACTTACTTAGGACGTTAAGCACCATACTTACTTACTTACTCACTTACTTACTGTGGACGTTAAGCACCATGTTTAGTTAATTACTTACTGTAGACGTATAGCACCATGTTTACTTACTTACTTACTGTGAACGTAAAGCACTATGTTTACATGCTTACTTACTGAGGACGTTAAGCACTATGTTTACTCATTTACTGTGAACGTAAAGCACTATGTTTACATGCTTACTTACTGAGGACGTTAAGCACTATGTTTACATGCTTACTTACTGAGGACGTTAAGTACTGTGTTTACTCACTTACTGTGTGCGTGAAGCACCATGTTTACATGCTTACTTACTGTGTGCATGCAGGTCTGTACAAGCAGCTCCAGGAGCAGAAAAACGAGCCGGTGTACCACATGGTTGAGACACCTCACCCGACTTACGGCAACGTGACCTCCACCTCCAGACCGACGGCCCGCCCCCTCCCTGAAGGTCCGCCACGCCCCATCCAGTTCGTCAACGGCGGGCTCAGTCGATCCAACAGTCCCGGGAACACGCTGGATGGACACACAAACCCCGCCTTCCTGTCCGAGTCCACGCTGAATGTTAGTCCAGAGGGAAATATGGCTCGGCGTGTATGTGTTTTTTGTTTTGTTTGTTTGTGTGTGTGTGTGTGTGTGTGTGTGTGTGTGTGTGTGTGTGTGTGTGTGTGTGTGTGTGTGTGTGTGTGTGTGTGTGTGTGTGTATTATGTATGTGTGTGTGTGTGTGTGTGTGAGAGAGAGAGAGAGAGAGAGAGAGAGAGAGAGAGAGAGAGAGAGAGAGAGAGAGAGAGAGAGAGAGAGTGCGTGTGTCCCATAATAACAGTCAACACAGACAGCTGGCGACCAGAATTCTTCCAGCGCTCCTGCCGGCGATCGAACCCGCCACCTTCCGATCAGTAAATCCCGGCATGACGTTCACCTCCTCTCTTTCCAGGGCCTGCCTCCGGCTTCGAAGAACGGCCCCGTCCCTCCTCCTCGTCCATCCGACCGCTTCCCAGCTCCTCCCTTCCACCACAGCATGTCGGCAGGTCCACGGCTGCAGTACACCGACGGCAGCGACGACAGCGAGCAGGCGTCGTCCCAGCACAACTACTACATGCCCCACTCCGAGTCGTCCAGCAGAGAGCTTCCGGCGCTGCCTGGAACTGCGGGCAGAAATGGTGGGTTCCACCCAGGGGCGTCTCCACGAGGACGTATTCAGTCTGCGCCTCAGCAGCCGTACGGAGACCAGATCCCGATGCAGAGTCTGAGTCCTCAGCACGGCTCTCAGTGTCATCCTCCTGCGCAGCCGCCAGGTGACGCTCGCTACCACCACTCCAAGGATGCGGACGCCGCCTTCCAGGACCACTTTCCCCGGGAGGACTTTGAGGGCAACGCCATACAGTACTTCCGGGTGGCGCCCTCTGGTCAGCTGCAGGAAGAAGGGCCAGGGGCAGGGGCGGGGGAGAGGGAGGTGGAGGAGGAAGAAGCGTTGTCCGCCGTCAAAACCTACTCCTTGTCGTCTCCGGAAGAGGACCGGTCCACCCTCAACACCTACTCCCTGTCTCCCCACGTGTCTCGCGCCGTTCAGCCCGGCACAGCCGCTCCCACGGGGGACCCGGAGGCCGCTTCCAGAGACCGTTCGGAGAGCCTGACGCCCACAGCATACAGCGGAGTGGTGGCCCCCCAGCGCTCTCGCTCGGAGAGCTTCCCGATGGCTTCGTACGGCGAGGTGATCCTTCCCATGCGCATCACGCCCGAGATGGTGGCCCAGTTCATGCAGCAGCGACTGGCGGAGAGCGCGCAGGCCCAGCAGCAGTGGGACTTTCCCCAGGCGGGCGGCGCGAGTCCCCCCGGCCTTCAGAGCCCTTCCTCCAGCAGCCTCGTCTCCTCTACACACTCCCCCACAACGCCAAGGCATCAGCGACAGCAGCAGCAGCAGCAGCAGCAGCAGCAGCAGCAGCAGCAGCAGCAGCCCCACCCCGTGTACAGGCAGCAGCTGAGTCAGCCGGCTAACGTCCTGTTCCTGGGCCGAGGCGCCGAGTCCCCTGTGCAGCAGTCTGGACAGGCCAACCCTCCGGATGTTCTTCAGCGCCCCCAACAGCTGAGTCTCTCGGCGTCTGCATCGCCCGATGGCCAGCCCGCTTCGGCTGAGCCCCTGTGGTACCCCCCGAGCGCCGGCCAGTCGTTGAAGACGGGGGTCTATGCGCCTCTGCACCAGCTCCAACGTCCGAGGACGGCGCCTCAGTTCGCGGGTCTGCCGGACATGCCTCAGACCGACCTGTCCACTCCCTACGCTGAGATGGCCCAGGTAAGGTGGCTACGTGCATGCCTCTTAAACCCGTTCTTAACTGGGCGAACTGTTAGCTCGCCAAACAAACTTAGGACAGTTCGACGAACTATACTTCGTTTCTTAATTGAGCTCAGACGGAGTTTTTGTTCACCAAGCATCGTTTGGACAGTTCGATGAACTGTACATCGTTTCTTAATTGAGCTCAGGCGAACTTTTATTTCGCCGAACATGGTTCGGCCAGTTCAACGAAGCATACTTCGTTTCTTAACTGGCTTATGATGAGATGCAAGCTTCGGCCCGAACTTATGGCAGAAGCGCAGCAGACAGCATGATCCAAAATGTAGGCTATAGCCAATTCAGGGTAATATTATTCTGGGTCCCAGAGACAAGGTTGCGCCTAACACCAATGAACAAATGGGTCAAATCCCTCCGAAGCGAGTGAAATATCAACACCGTCATTTTTATTTCTTCCTCATCCACAGGAGAGCTCTTTGCTCTCAACCAATCAGAGGCAATGCTCATCGAACTGGGCGAATATTCCCAGAACATGTTGAATGAAGATTTTTGGACCCCGAACATAGCTTCATCGCAGTTCGACGAATACTCGGAACTAGGTTCGCGAAGTAAACGTTCGCCCAACTAAGAACCAACTATGTTCGCCGAACTTTTTTCAGGTTCGACGAATACTCCGAACAAAACAGAACATGCGAATATTAGGACAGAGCACAACATGCGAATTTTCGGGGTAATCCCCCTTATTAAGCTACAAATCGACACTGAAACAACAGTTAAAGGGTGACAAATGAGGTGTCGAACTAGGACACCTGTCTGCTTTTGGTTGAGCGATGTTGTTTTTGTGTCCAGTGCTTGGAATATTGTGTTCAGAGCTCAGGAGCTGTGTGAAAGTCGAGGTGGCCGTCCTGGGCTCCCGTCCCTAATAAACCTACGGTTTCTGTGGACGTAAAGCAACACTCAAAGCAATCAAAATATTGTGTGTGGATCTTGTTTTAGAATGTCAGCAGTCATTCTTGTTTCAGATTTAATTTCTTTTACTTAGAATTTTGAGGATATTTCTCTGGTGGAGTTTAGGTACCTCGTATTTACACGCATGCCAGGTGAGTTACCGTAGGCAACTTGGGTCTTTGTTGTTGTACTTGTGTTGCGTATTTCGAGCGCTCATTAACTACCTTGTGTGTTGATTCTTAGAATTTTGTTTGATCCTGCTTAGCATGGCGTAAGGATCTCCACCAAGTGGTCCTTTCCCGCCCATTCTGATTCAGCTCCGATTTGACCCGCTGTATTTGTTCATTGTCGGTCCAGCAGGGAGCAGTCACTGCAGCACGCGGGGCCGGGGAGCGGTCCGTGAGCGGAGGGGAAGAGGGCAGCCCCGCAGCGAGGTCCCCTGAGGCAAGCCACTTCAGTCCCGGAGGGCCCGCCGTCCCCCAGCAGATGTCGCCCCGAGTACGATGGACGCTGGAGTCGCTGGAATCATTGCAGGAGGCCCCGGCTGAAGAGTCTGAACCACCTCAGCAGCAGCAGCAGCAGCAGCAGCAGCAGCAACAAGCCCATCCGCAGCAGCAGCAACAACAACAAACACCACCACAGGAGCAGACTCAGCAGCAGGAACAACCACTTCAGCTGCAGCAACACCAGCAACTACAGCAGCATCAACAACAACAACAACATCCCCGTCAGCAACATCAGGAAAAGCCGCATCAACAACATCAACAGCAGCAGCCTCAGCAACATCAACTGCAACCGCTGCCTCAACAACCTGAGCATCAACATCAACAGCAACAGCCACCTCCAAGAGAGGAGCCAGAGAATAAAGCTGAAAAGCTGTACGGACTGCAGTCGGATGTCACCATGGTGTGAGAGAGTGCGTGTAAAAGTCGGAAGCATGTCGCAGGGGTAGGAACGATATTACCACAGCTGTGAAACTGCAACTGATAAACCTTATCACCTCTTTGAAGTGCGCGGATAAGGGAATCCGAAGTACGTTCATGTGTTACATTGGATTTAAATTTTTTAAAGTGTGGCGTTAAGCAGTTCAACAATTCAAAAACTCCGCAGGTGTGTTGAACTTGGCACACCTGCTACGGACTGTGACTATATCATTTCCAGAAACTACGTAAATACGGAGGCCTGTCCTTGAGTTATGCATGACTGACATTCAAACACAAGTTTGTTTGTGTTTCTACTCAAAGCCAGAAGCAACACTCCTCAGTCATGGAAACGTGTAGGCATTATGCTTGCCCGCGGTTCTCAAACGTCCATTTCTAGTGGGCCCTCAGCATTTCACGCTGCTCTCTAGTAAAACTGACGATACTCACAGAGACACTGCACGTGCAATACAACGCGTCCAGCAGAACTCTGGTTGTATATATAAGTAGCATACTTGTGGACGTAGACAACTTCTGGCAACATTGCCATCCATTTACATATCCTTGAGGACAGACATACTGGTTATATATTCAAATAACAGAATTATCACAAATTGTTTTTAAGGAACGATGTGGAAACATACTAGTTCTGCATTCAAATAACATATCACAGTTCCTTTTAAAGGAACGATTTGGAAGAGATTATGACAATAATATCTCAGTCACACAACGCATGACTATGGCTCAGAAACGAAGCGCCGATTAGTCTGTTGTACTCTCAAGTGGTCCTGAGCTGACTATACGGTTGGCTGGATGCTAAGTCCGAGAACTACTCAGTTAATTGTTGCCCTGTTCGGAAGACTCACGAACCCATTCTCAGGTTCATTCTGGCAGCTGTTCCACAAGAAGGACCAGCCAGGCGGAAAGAGGCGGAAGGAAGGGAAATCTAGTCTCCAGACTCCGACAGACATCTTCTGCAAGAGACCGTTCCATGTACGCGGAAAACTGAGTGGCATGCTCGGTGCATCCGTCAGCCAACTCACCATCCGGACCCAGTGTGACTTGTGTTAGTGTGGTCGCCATTGACTTCAAAGGAAGAACACCAGCTTGTCGTAAAGAGCCGGGTGTCTTTTATCGGGAGGTTGGGTGCAGGTATTGCCCGGTGGGGCGTGTCCACACTCTGACAGCGGATCATCCCTTAGACACGTTCACGAGGTCGGGTTAACAAGGTAACCGAGATGGAATGGCGTCCGAGTGTCGGCTGTTGTGCAGACGACCCAAAATAATGGCAACTAACTCTTGTCTTTCTAACACACCCAAGCCTCTCTTTCGATCTAGTGACCGACACCCCAGCCTCGCTTTCGATCTGGTGACCCATACCCCTGCCTCGCTTTTCGATCTGGTGACCCAGATCATTACGAACGGCATGGTGGACAGGTCACTGGTGTTTTGTTGGTGGCCCGTTTTGCCTTGTTTTGTATTTTGGCCTTATTGAAATGTTTCAACATAATTCTCATGCAGCCATAGATGTTTCGTGTTCTTTTCAAACACATTCGTTTGAAAGCTGTCGTTCGTGATCTGACATGTTGTTGATTATTGTCTTTCGTGTCTTTTTTATTTTTATGAAGTTGAATGACCAATCACTGTTATGAGAATGAAAAAATATATATATTACGTAATCTTATACACATTGTTAATATATAGTGTGTAATCTTCTGCACATTTCCATGGCTCCGTCTGTGTTTTGCACTTTGATGGATGGTCCGTGAACATATCAATAATCAGTGTGCTAATTACCGTCTCTGGGCTAATAGTGCGTCAACAGGTTTACGCACACCTCCATTCCACAGTCCCCGTTGGGCACGAATTCCTGTTCTGTTGGAGTTTCCAAAAGTCCTGTGTTCTTTTTAATCTTCTGTCTTACACTTTTATTTCTGAACATTGCATTATAGGTATACATACATGTCTATCTACCTAGCAATATATCATTTAATGTTTTTTTAATGGACTTTGTTTGTATTCCTTTACTTTTTGATTAGCGCACCATGACATTGATTAGCATTTCATCTGCACTTTTTTTTAAAGTGTTCTGTGATGACTGACACGTTTTTATAGATTCACGCCACAATATTCACTTTTATTTTTGCTTGGTCTTTATCTCGAGATTGGTTGTGAACTATTATTCATGCTTTTTCTGTTTACCTTCCTTCCTCTTCCTCGACCCAAATTGTTAAAAACAATACATACGGGTTGAGATCGGACAGAGGGCACTGTCACGCAGACGTCATGATAACAGACATCATGTAAATGGTTTGGTGCTTGTTCTTCATGGACTTGAAACAAGTTTGACTGATATCGGCCAGAGAAGTGACCAAACCTTCCAGAAGTTGGAATGAACGAATAAATAGATACATTTAAATTGGACAGGTGTAAACATTTCTGTTTGTCTTTTTTTTTAACTGTCGGCATTAACCTCTTGTTTTGGTTTTCTTGAAGGATATTAACACTCAACAGGCATAAAACATGGCGGAGTCTGTGTTGTGCTTCAACAGCATTGCCATGCATGTGGTTGTTGATATTATGTTTTCGGTTTTGGTTTTGGTATATTTGTTGTGGTGATCGTCTCCAGGATTTGCGCAATAATCTCAAAGACCTCAGCTTACAAATGCATGACTGAAATTTTCCCCGAGGATGAGCAGATGAGAACCAAATTCCCACGACAATATGGAGAGAGAGAGAGAGAGAGAGAGAGAGAGAGAGAGAGAGAGAGAGAGAGAGAGAGAGAGAATGGTGGTAGTGTCCGTTTTTGTAGCGCCTGATTGTTTTGACTTGAATGTGAGCATGAGTAAGATTTCTTGTTTCCAGAAGAAAACTAATCAGATAGAAGAAGTCATGTAATTAAGAGAAAGAAAAGGCACGGTGGAATTGAACAACAAAGGAAATAAAAATAAAAGAAACTAAAAAAATAAAAATAAAATAAAATAACTCCCATCATTGATACAAGTATGGAGGATGCTGTATCATGTGTTAAGTAGTACACTCTTATGCTTCTTGTCGTGCAGAGTATGCTTTCGGTATAACTGTACTCTCCCACTTTGTTCTGGCGATCTTGTTGACATCTTCTCTATCTATGTTATATCTGAAGCTCCACTGTCACCACCACAGCGTCCTCCCTTGTCAACGCCCTGAGATAACCGTAACGGTTGACAGGGCGTAAAACACCAAAGTACTTACTTACTTGCCTCCCTTGTCGCTGTTCCACCAACTGCGGACTGAGATCACTACTGGACAGCTGCGTCTTGTCCATCGCCGCTGCCCTGAGAGTCCAGACAGCAAGATGAATATGGTCGTTTGCTCTAGTCCCTCCTTGCTGCCCTAGAGCTTGGTGTGTAGCTGGACTACTGTTGGCCAACAATACTCATGATACTGTCTTGCTGTCTGAAGAAGCGGGCATTGCTGTAGTCTATGCTCAGCCGTCTGGTCTTTGTAGTCGCAGTTGCAGGTTGGTGATGGTGCCAGGTTAATTTGTCTGCACATGTGGGCTTTGAGTCGGTCGTGGCCGCATCTTTGTCATGTGTCATGCATAAACCACAGGTGAAATCTCTTGATAAATGGCCATGTACAACCTGTAAACGTCGATGTGCACAAAATACAACTCTGGTTTACACGTATATGCCCTTTTCTGTTATATGTGTATGTACATTCACAAACCAACAAGCATAATTTATTTTTGTTTAATATCAGAAATGAACAGGGAAACGAGCACCCTCCACGTTTGCATTGTTCGTATTTCTGCGCTGCATAAACCAGGTCGTTGATATTTTATAAAAAGGGATTATATTTGTTCTATGTTGTGTTTCATCCTAAGGAGATTACGACATATATTTACAAGAAGTTTCGTCCTAAAGTGCGTCGAAGGTAGAAGCGATACATACGCATCCTGTTTACATGTGATAATGCTCCTGCATCGTGGTATTTTGGGAAAGGCGAAAACAAAACGAAAATCCTTATTTTTTTAAAGAAGTGATATGATGTATTACGACATAGATAAACTAAAACTATAGTGGCCTTTAATTGACATTGCGTTGAAGTTATTTTCTTAACATTAGGCTGAAGCTGAAGCTGCGTTCTACCGTCAGCAACGAATTCACAATGGGCTGGCTAATGTCACGCAAGTCTCCTTTGTGAATCAGTCACACGAGATTTCACGTTAGAATTACCGTAATAAGAAAAGGAATAATCTGCACCTTTCGTGGTCGAATTCCGGAAGTCAGAATAGAGCCGTCTGGTTGTCATGGCGACAGTTTGTGTCTGCTTTAACTTCCACATCACGCAACCATCCCTACAGGTGTACTGATCTCACAGTCGCGGTCGAGGACACGGTCAGAAGTTATTTTATCTTAACTGTTCGATGAGTCCAACGAATGAGTAAAAATACAGAACAGATCTAGGGAAATGTACTCACCAATGCGACGAAACACAAAGAACAAATAGTACCGTGTTCAACAATGTCGAGGAGTGTTCTTACGTCACTATGCAGTTGCGTCATGCTGACGTCACATGTTCCAAGCCTATTTGTTCACGTGCCGTGTGTCGACGCACGGGCGCTGTCATGATTAGCTTTGGTTGATAGAGTTTAGCGGTGTTGCACTGAGTTAGTTCACGCTTTCTCGTTTAACTGTTTTCCCTGATGTATCCCTTACAAAACCAGGAAACTTTCAACGCATTGCTCAAAGCAAATCTTTAGTCTGTGCAATGGGTCAGGAAACTTATGGATAAGATGAAACCAAAGGGACCATTACGGAACTCTTTGGAAAACGGATTTGGATATTTTGGATTAATTCCGATACAACATTTGAGCGGCCTTGCTACATACCTTGTATTCATCTAAGGCATAGAATTGCTCAGTGACTTAAATCACCCAGACATGCTTCTACATTCCAGACGGAAAGTCTATTTTGAATGTTTGATAAATATTCATACAGGTTTGATTTTATCTCTTTGTTATTGTGGGCTCAAGGTTTCTTTTTATGCAAGAAGAATATATATATGTATGTCGTTTCTTTTCATTGTTCCTGTTCTGTGTGATCCGTTGTTTGAAAATGATGTATTATTTTGGATGCAATAGGCCTTTTCAAAACCATGCATATGCAGCAAGATTTCAATTCTGTCCACTTTTAAACAACGTTGCCTTGGAATAAAGGGTTTATGCAGAAAATAGTCCGTGTGAAGACTACAACCACGAAATGCAGTTAAACATTCTGCGTTTCAATTCTGTCCATTAATTAGAATAATGTTACCTGACGATATGCCTTTGAACATTTTGCCGTCCAGAAAACACCGTTGAAAGCCTTAAGGAAACTGTCCCTTTCAGAAACTGTTCAGTCCAATGTGTGGAATGGAATCAAGTAAAAACTTCGGATTGTGAGATTCGTTATTCTAAAGGTATTACTGAGTTTATGCCGAAAGTGGAAGGTGTCTGTCGTTGCGACCACAGTCTGGCACTGAGAACACAGAACTGAAAACCCAAAGCTTTCGGAGGCTTTCCCGTTAAGGCGTAGAGTAGGTCTGAATTTATCCATGCATGCTTTACCCGCTGCCTGGAATGTATTGCCTTCTAGATTCTACATTCCAGGTCCATTCGACTTCATTCATTCCAAATCCTCCCTCTACGTTTCAGGCGTGCACGCTTGCCACATGTGACTGCCCATGTGACAGGGTAGCGTTAAATTATTGTCGCTGTACGATTGCATATAGAGGGTGACGCCCACAGTGTTCCGCAACGGAACGTTACAACTAAAACAACAACCACTACCCGGACGCACCTCTGGGGTTTCTCTGCTTGGCTGTGGTCGTAAATAATGATTACTCTAGTGGCAATTGTGGTAGACAATAATTTACTAGCACAGCCACACATCCCCGCTCCGCCCCCCCCCCCCCCCCAAAAAAAAAGAAGAAAAAAAAAGAAGAAGAAGAAGTAAAAAGTATATATAAAATATAAAATAAAATAAAAATCCTGGAGTCTTCTTTTTTTTCTTTTTTTTTAACAAGAGCACAATCGAAGTTCGCATTTAGATCTGTTGTGTACGTACGACGTGGTCCTTTCAAAATCTGTGAAACTTGGGCTGGATGTGCCTTTGAAGAGAAATATTTTCTATTCACTATAACGGAGCCAAGCAAAAGATTTGCATCTCATTCTCTTAATATATAAATAGTGAATCTGCCAGAAGTAAGTTTTATTTTTTTAAGTGTGGCGAGACATGAAATAATTTACATGGCCAAAATACAACTGACAGGTGGACCAGGTCTTTCTGGGACAGAATATTTCACGTAAATGTTAACCGCCTTTGTGGTATTCATAATATTAATGAACATTTGGAACTTGTTGAATGCCTTAAAACGTTTTTATCATACCTAAATCATAGTTTGTACATGTGATCCTC
>CAUZXP010000018.1:0-12520 GCA_963584105.1 Alviniconcha strummeri
GTGTGTTCAAGATCATCATTAGACGTTTGATGTGCATAATAATGTGTAAATATTTTCTTTGATGTGCATCATGTGTTAATATTTGGTATAATTATGGTCGTGTGTGCAACACATGTGTAATATGTATGTATCATGTAAATATTTGTGATGCACATTTCGTGAATTTGAAATAATGTTTAAACGTATCAGAGATCCATTTCCCAGTAAATTAAATGATTCGGAAGAAAGACATTTGTTTTTCTCAAAACTAGGTTTTATGCAGGTGCTTTCATGTGCCACAGAAGGTGGATTTGTGTTCTGCGTCCACCTGTTGCACTAACAAAGATGGGAATGAATCATTAGCCCTGGAAAAACGTCACACGAATACAACAAGGACCTGCGTCGCCTACTGTAACTCCCACATTGGCATGCAGGTAACTGCAAGGTACATGAACACCTGCAAAGACCATCATCTGTTGCACCCTATTACTATTTTAATCCCATCATTCCCATTATTAAGGCGTAAGTATGCTTCCCGGGGCCCCCTTCCCCAGTCTTGCTGTGGACCCCACATCTGGAATTCACTCCACAAGACCTTAGACACTGCTCAACCCTGTCATCTTTTAAAGCCAAACTGAAAACCTTCCTCTTCTCACAGTATTTCCATCCTAACTAATATTAGTACCCAGTTTCTGCTACAGTCAGTGTGTGTGTGTGTGTGTGTGTGTGTGTGTGTGTGTGTGTGTGTGTGTGTGTGTGTGTGTGTGTGTGTGTTTGTAGTGCGTTTTTTGTTTTTGTTTTGTATAATACTTTATGTAAATTGTTTTGGAAGGAATATGCTCTACATGTGTATAGAATATAATATTTAGGTTAATATGTATCATGTGAGCGCTCAGGACGTTGATGAGCGCATGATAAATGTACATTATTATCATGTAGCGATTCACCAGAAGTCTATACTGACTGCAAGAACAACAACGTAATAATCATTATAATAACAACAATGATATATCGGTTCAGTGCAGCGCAGATTCTGCAAGCAACTCAAAGTGCTTCACACTTAATAATAACAGTATTTTTAAAGCGCAAAATTGTGTCCCTAGAGACTATTCTAAGCGCATTCACACACACACACACACACACACACACACACACACACACACACACACACACACACACACACACACACACACAAAGAGGCACTGCACACACAAGCATTTCGACTATACAAAGCTAAAATATGCACAGCTCAAAACGGGCAGGAAACGCCCGGGAGACCTGGAATGGACCAAAACAGTTCCCATAAGAAACAACGAAACAAAGCATCGAATGACAGTGCAGATCATATTCCTAATGTAAAGCAAAAGGCAAGAACGAAATCCACATGGAGGGAGTCCGTGTGTTGAGCATACACTTGAATGGTGGTCATTGTACACTTCCTTTTTGTCTGCATGAAATCTTTCGAAAGAGAACAGCATTAAACATTTTGAAAATACTTTTATCGTGTTAAGCGTACACTTGAATGCTGGTCATTGTACACTTCCTTTTTGTCTGCTTGAAACCTTCCGAAAGAGAACAGCATTAAGCATTCTTGAAAACACTTTTATCGGATCTTGTATCAGCCCTATCAGCCCTTTCTGTGTGGACGAGGATGAAGCCCGTTGCGTATCGGACCCGAGTCCGTGCTGCAGCAGTGGGCGCTTGAAACCACCGTCATCATTTGCTGCACAGCATGCCTATACGTAGCAGAATCAACAATTCAACAGAGGAGTATACACTTTATACACTTGCCTATCAAAACACGGCCCACATCATAGAGGGGTTTGGGGGAAAGGAAGGGGTGTGGGGTGAGTGTTTTACGCACCCGAAACGTTACGCACTTAATTATGGACGCAACAACAGTTTACATGACAGCAACATTAAAAGCCAAGGAATCCCATCCACTCGTCGGTACATCCATCCATCCATCCATTCTTCCATCCATCCATCCATTTTTCCACGCATTAATCCATTCTTCCATCCATCAATCCATCCATCCATCCGTCCATTCTTCCATCCATCCACCCATCCATTGTTCCATCCATCCATCTATCCACCCATTCTTCCATCCATCCACCCACTCAGTCACTGACCTTGAAACTCCTTCCTGGCGGCGCTGACGTTGGTGACGATGTTGGCGATGTGGCCGAGGAAGGTGGCGAAGAGCAGCAGGGCGAAGATGATCTCGAAGATGACGAACACGTACTCCCCGACCGTGTGCGGCGTCGGCGGCGTACCCATGGTGGTCAGCGTGATCAGACTCCAGTGCAGCGCGTGCAGGTACTGCAGCGCCACCGTGTTCTCCTGCTCCTTGGGGAACTGCCATCCGGCATGCCCCGTGCGCTCCAGGCGGACGGCCACGATGTAGTAGAGGCAGGCGTTCCAGTGGAACAGCGCGATGAGGTAGTGCATGAGGGTGGTGGAACGGATGATGTTGGGGTAGTTGGTGTGCCGCTCCGTGCGGTCCAGGAAGGCCCAGAAACGGTAGACCTTCACCAGGCGGAAACCGCGGAGGATGGAACAGAAGCCGATGGACAGGTAGAGGACGTCGAGCGGCAGCAAGCACAGGCAGTCGATGTAGAAGGTGGTGGTGTTGGTGTAGTGGATTCGTAGCTTGGTCGGGTCGGTCTGCAGAACCCCGTCCTCCAGGTACCCGGTCCTGAAATGGAAAACGATGTCCAGCACGTAGAGAAAGTCCGCGGTGTAGTCTAAAGCAAACCACACGGCGATGTTGTCGCTGCTGATCTCCTGAAAGGCGAACCGGTAGATGATGACCCAGAAGTTGTAGAGGAAGGCGATGCTGACGACCGACGACCACCAGTAGCACAGTCGGCCGGACGGGTCGAACACGAAGGTCCAGTTACAACCGTCATTGTCCGAGCTCGTCGACGTGGCGGTCTCGATCTTGTGAACGTCGCCGCGTATGCTCTTCCTTTTGCCGAACTTCTCCTCGATGTCTTTGCGACGCTGCCGCCGCGTGGCCCTGTTGGTGATGACGCTGACGTTGGCTTCGCTCAGCCGCGGTTTCTTCAGCAGCGACCCCTGTGCCAGGGAGAAGCGCTTCCGGTTCCTGACGCGATCCAGTTTGCTGCTGACGATCTCTAGCAGGCTCTGCCGCGATGAAGATCTGTCCCTTTGCTCTATGACCTTGTTGGAGTAGATAGGGGAGGAGAGGGAAATCTTGTCCGTGGAGCTCAGCCTTTCCCCGATCAGTTTGGTGCGCTCCAAGCCTTGGGAGAAAAGGTCGAGGCCCGGGAGGTGGCGCGGGCCGTTGGCTGTGGGCGTCTGTGTGCTGGAGGTGCCTGGGACAGGCAAGCCTGGGGTGGAGTAGTCGCAGCTGGCGGTGTCCGTGCCGCCTCTGCCTTCGCTGCTGGCCACCACACTGCCCGCCCCCGAGTCCTGGTGGGTGAGGTGCGGACACTCAGTCAACTCGAGGTCCCTGCTGCTCAGGGAAGCTACCGCCGCGCCCCGCGCATCGAGGCTGCCCTCGCGCTCGTCGTCGTCTTCTTCCACGATCTCGTCATCGTCCACGCTCTCTGAGCCTGTCCTCAACCGGAACCTAGAGCCAGAGACCCGCGCGCCTGCGCCTTTGGCTCTTCCGCCAGCCACGTGACTTGCGGTGGCACGATACCCGCTACCATCGCGATGAAGAATGGAGATCTGCTCCTGGTCTTCCTCCTCCTCCTCGTCGTGGATTTCCTCCTCCGACTTGTCACTCCTGGCGCACGGCGTGTAGCGAACGCTGACGCCGGAATCGTTGGCTCGGCCGCGAGTCAACACTCCTGACATTGTCGTCGTCGTCGCCTCTGAGGATGAAGATGATGATGGTGGTGTCGGGGTCGTCAAGGAAGGGATTCGACGGCGTCAAGATCGCCATTCAGAATGCGTAGATTTGGTGACTGTATTGTGCTGTTTCCGCGGTGTGGACTAACTGGGGATAATTTCGTTCACTACACTAGAGGCACGAATCACTGGTTTCTACATGGCGTAATACGTTACACCGGCCTGGCCCATGATCTGCGACTGGAAATTCCGCGATTCTAGACCATTATATACCTCGATTGAAAACGCATTTCAGGTTATGAAACGTTACGATCAGCGTGAGTAAATTAGAGGAGAAAATAAAAATAACTTCGACTTTTCAAGAAAAGCTAAACACCTTAAATAATTCTCCCGGTTGAGTGATCGCAGATCATCGAACAAGAGACCAAGCTCTTAGTGTGGAGGGGTGCGTGTTGGGAAGACAAAGCAGACTCGCCAACTGTAGCAAGACTGTTCACTTCAAAGTAACTGTAATACTTCGGTAATGATAATTATTTCTCTTCCACAGAGAACAAAAACTCTAAAACAGCTGCCCCCTAAATCCCATGAAACAAAGCTACCGCTTGGGCGAAAACGGTAAACGATATTATCCAACACTGTCTGTCTCCGTCTCTCGCTGTTGCTCGGTAGCAGGAAAGTTTCACCGGGCCAGACGACTCCCTGAGTAGCGAGGAGAAGGCGGGGTGCAAATGGCGGCTTTGGTGAGGTCCAGGACAGTACACTAGAGTGCAGGACGGAGAGGTCAGGACCGTTAGCGCTGATTGTCCACCAGACACTCCACGGGAGGTCACGCTGACCGGTGAGGCACGTGATCGATTTGCCCAGTGGCCCACTTCCGTCTGCCGAACTGAAACATTCACAAAGATGGGTTTTTTAAGCGCACGATGAGACAGTTTACAATACGATGTAATACAGCTGTATTAGTTAGTCCCTTAAAACAGTTCGCATGCACAAGTTTTTGTTTCATTTTTTAAAGTAATAACATTTCACCAAAAACCACACCAAATCAAATCAAAGCATACAAATTTTAACCAACTAGAATACGAGTGTACACAGTAACTGTTATATAATATTCTTTTTATAAAAAATAATGACATACATTTAAAATATTATCTTTCATAAAATCTGAACACACACACACGCGCGCGCGCGCGCGCACAAACACATACACACAATCTTGGAGTTTGTATATTCATTTATCATCCGTCATACCCATCGAAAAATAGAACTATAAATTACTGAAAACGAGCCATAGTCCTATTATCATTATACTCACACACGCGCACCAATCATACATCATTAAAAACAAAACAAAAAACAAAACTAAGAGCAGTCACACACGGCGATCATTTTTGCAAGTTACAGCTGCAGTCTAAGGTGGAGACGAGATATATGGTGTATTCTCTTTGCACTAGTTGCCAAAACGTTTGGACGTCAGTTGAAACAAAAGAACGGCACTGTAGCGGGTCATGCTAGGTACACAACCCTGAACCTCCCGTTTCTGTCGATTCGTCTGCCGTCAAATACCCGTCTGAGTGGAGGTGTCTCGTCGGCCTAAATCGTGGTCACTGTGTCACTCGTCTGTGGTAAGCTAAATCGATGCTTTCTTGTCTTCTGACTACAAGCCTCCCGCCTTTCCGATAATGTTCTCCAGCCTGCGTCTGTCCTGTTTTGTTATGGTTTAAACAGTTTTATTAATGAAAGCGTACAAGCATAAAATAACACAATTTTTCCTTGAGCGTCGAACAAGTAAACTTATGAGACGCTCAAAATAGCAAGCGTATGATGTAGTGGACAGGCTAACATTGTAACAACAGATCTTTAAAGAGAGAGAGGGGGAGAGAGAGAGAGAGCGAGCTAGAGAGAGAGAGAGAGAGAGAGAGAGAGAGAGAGAGAGAGAGAGAGAGAGAGAGAGAGATGGGAGGTGAGAAGGGGAAAGGGAAGGATTGTGAACCCAGACAGAGAACAGGCAAAGCGTTCTGGTTACGGTTGCGTCGCGACTCGGTTTACAACACCAAAGCGGTTTGCGCGAACGATGAATTCGTGAACTATTAAAGAACATTGCCGAATTTGTCGCTGAGGGGAGATTTGGGTCACCGCTCAGTAACACAGGTATGGTAATGTAATGCGGGGGAAGTGTTTGAACGGTGTAGTCACGTGCTGCATTTGAACACCGGCATGCCCAACCACAAAATTATGAAGGAAATGCTAAAACACTGAATTGAATCCAGTAACACTTTATTCATCCTACAAGAACCAGTTCCTTTAGACGGGCTCGTGATTCTTTTTAAAGCAACCAGGATAATAACAGACGAAAGTATAATCACACAGTTAAACAGACAACGCTCACACAAAACACATTAAGCACACAGGCAGGCACCAATCGAATAAATACAGCAGCAACCAACTATTATTGCATGAAAATGCAAACCGAACCTGCTACCCCAACCAACGCAAACAATGCTGCAATTTAATCAGATCAGTCCACATCACCAGGTATGATTTAACAACTAAGACTGCACTTAAAATTATATGTTTACTTGTAAGATTAGCGCTCTCTCTCTCTCTCTCTCTCTCTCTCTCTCTCTCTCTCTCTCTCTCTCTCTCACTCACTCACTCACACACACACACACACACACACACACACACACACACACACACACACACACACACACACACACACACATACACACACACACACACACACACGCACGCACGGACGCACGCACGAACACACACACACACACACACACACACACACACACACACACACACACACACACACACACACACACACACACAGGCCAGGTTTGTATATAAAAAACACATTTGTGGTACTTTTTTCCTGACACTAAACGTCTTTCCTTAAACAGAATCAACAAAATTAACAGACGGGGTTAATTAGCACCGGAAAGACGTCACATGAAACAACAACCAAGACCCAAATCGAACTCTCACCTAGCATGCGAGTAAAGACATTCTTAAACGGTACAAACGGCGTCCACCTTTCTTCACAGCGGAGACAGTCATAGCAGCGTATTAGCACGACAGCCGAAACAGTCATAGCAACGTATCTGCACAACAGCCGAGACAGTCATAGCAGCGTATTTGCACGATAGCCGAGACAGTCATAGCAGCGTATTTGCACGATAGCCGAGACAGTCATAGCAGCGTATTTGCACGACAGCCGTTTCGGCAGTGTATTCGCACAACAATCGAGACAGTCACAGCGACGTATTTGCACGACAGCCGAGACAGTCACAGCGGCGTATTCGCACGACAGCCGTTCCTGTAACTACTTGCAGATCTCTACGATTTAAACCACCTGCAAGAACATTGTTCCTGTCCATTACATCCGTGTAGGCATGAACCTCACGATCGACTGCTGTGGCACTGACAGTCTCAGGACGCCGCCAGCCTGCGTTCACACAAGCTGTCAGGGAACCCAACCTCGACAAGAAGCCGTGCCGGTACCGGGTCACGTGGGTCAACCGGAACAAGAAGACAGCGAGCGGACACGTCAGGCGGCGATAACACAAAAAGCCAAGAGTACACCTCGTGTATCAAGAGTAGACCTCATGTATCCACCGCAGACCTCATGTATCAAGAGTAGAGCTCATGTATCAAGAGCAGACCTCATGTATCAAAGGTATACCTCATGTATCAAGAGTAGAGCTCATGTATCAAAGGTATACCTCATGTATCAAGAGTAGAGCTCATCTATCAAGAGCAGACCTCATGTATCAAAGGTATACCTCATGTATCAAGAGTAGAGCTCATGTATCAAGAGCAGACCTCATGTATCAAAGGTATAACTCATGTATCAAGAGTAGACCTCATGTATCAAGAGCAGACCTCTTGCATCAAAGGTATACCTCATGTATCAAGAATAGACCTCATGTATCAAAGGTATACCTCATGTATCAAGAGTAGACCTGTATCAAGAGCAGACCTCATGTATCAAAGGTATACCTCATGTATCAAGAGTAGACCTCATGCATCAAAGGTATACCTCATGTATCAAGAGTAGACCTCATGTATCAAGGGTATACCTCATGTATCAAGAGTAGACCTCCTGTATCAAGAGCAGACCTCATGTATCAAAGGTATACCTCATGTATCAAGAGTAGACCTCATGTATCAAAGTTATACCTCATGTATCAAGAGCAGACCTCGTGTGTCCAGAGCAGACCTCATGTATCAAGCGTATACCTCATGTATCAAGAGCAGACCTCGTGTGTCCAGAGCAGACCTCATGTATCACGTCCAGAGTCATTTCCTTTGCTCTCCTCCACTCCACGATAAAGTGTCTTGTTGAAACAGATCGCCGTGGCACAGTAATACACGGATCAGTACCACGAGTAAAACAGTATACCTGCACGTGCAACACTAGCCTGGCCAGGCATGTGCAAGGCCTAGCCTGGATACAAGAGCAGTGCGTACGAAGCTGTGCAGTGAAATGACGCACGATCAGTCCGGTGTCAGCAACACAGCCGCGGACTGAGTGTGCAGAAGAAGGCCGTGGTGCAAATCACAACTTTTGGCACGTGCTGTGTATCCATGAAAGGGCGCTGCCACGTTTGTCTTTGGTTGAGTGAGGTGAGCAGTGCTGTACTGAGTTGTTTCACGCTTTCTCGCTGGGCTATGTTCACGGGTGTATCGCTCATAAAACGAGAAGGGTCGTTTAACCCATTGTTCATGGCAAATCTTTATTCACTGTCACTGGGTCAGGGAACTTGTAAATAAGTGTGAAAGAACGGGAAGACTCGTTTAACCCATTGTTCATGGGAAATCTTTATCCAGTGCTTTGGGTCAGGAAACTGATGAATAAGTGTGAAAGAGGGGGCAGAGGTAACATGGGACCTGTCCAGCCCTAAATGCAATGATCTGCTTTCGAACCCGCGGTCATAATTATGATTAAACGATGTACGACCAGTTGCGGTGGGAATGCACAGTCAATGATGTCATCACCGAACGACTGATCGCGTAATGTAGGATTCAAACTTGCTTTACTGATTTCTCACCTGAATCTATGAGGAACCACAGACAATGTCACCGTCCAGCGACCGACCGTGTAACGTTGGTTTCAACTGTCCTCTGTTCTCTTCTGATTCTGTTCAGAAGAGAACAGAGCAGGTTTGAAACCTACATTAAGCTCCACGATCAGTAGCTGGACGGTGACATCACGGCTTGTGGTTCCCCATAGCAACTGATCGTACATCATGCATGAGCGTGACGGAAAGTGGATCATTGTCGCACGTGATCAAGCACGTCGCCAGGCAGATGTTCTGCAGCATGCAACGTCCCACGTAACCGTCACCGTTGACTAGCAGACACCAGCGACGAAGAAATCGTAGCTTTGGGAGCATTATATATTACTATTACTCTGCCGGAGCATTAGCATCATATCGATGTTATTTATGTTGGTGTCTGTAACTAAAATGTAACCTCACATTACTCCTGCCGCTACCCTCTCTTGAGACTGAAGCTGGTATGCAACTCTCTCTCTCTCTCTCTCTCTCTCTCTCTCTCTCTCTCTCTCTCTCTCTCTCTCTCTCTCTCTCTCTCTCTCTCTCTCTCGTAAAATAAAGTTTTCGAGTTCGAGTGCGAGTTCTCTCTCTCTCTCTCTCTCTCTCTCTCTCTCTCTCTCTCTCTCTCTCTCTCTCTCTCTCTCTCTCTCTCTCTCTCTTCGTACTTATTTTTGTTCGTAGTATAGCAAGGACTGGCTGCAAGCGCGTGTCTGTGTATGTGAGTGAATGAGTGAGTGTGTTTGCTGTACCCATCTATTTTCTTTTTTTCCTCTCGCTTTTGTTTTGGTTAATGATCTTTTCTCTGGTTTCTCGTTGTTTTTGGAAACGCGTACGTTTTTGTTTTTGTTGTTGTTTGTTTCGTGTCTTACCAGATGTTCCTTCACTGATGTTGTTTCATGTACGCCCACTGGGTTTTCTGAAATAAACGACTTGACTTGTAACATCACCATTCGCGAGGCAAAGACGTGGTGCGATGACATAATTATACGCAATAATTCTTTTATTGCGTTCAAGGTGTCGTCTTGGTTTAGGTCATCAACTCGCCTTGATTTAACTTCCATGGTTGACTGGGCATTAAAACCAGTTTCCTTCCCTCCGTTCTTAATACATCACATGCATTACAGACTGGAAGTGGGCTAAGCTTGCCAAGAACGCCTGCTAATTATTCACGATACGTGATTTTCACTGGCCATCGACGGCTTCTGTCAGATCAGACTCAGATGAGAACTGAGCAACTCTGAAATCGACATTACGCGATCAGTCACTCTCCCGTGAGCCGGTTTGGCCTAGCGGTAAGGCGTTAAGTTGGTAAGCGGAAGAACCTCGGTTCGATACCGCTTCGGCTCTCCTTTCTCTTCAGAGGTTGTGGTTTGTAGACACTGTCCTGTGACTTTGTCCATCACTTCCTACTGAAACATTAAAATGGCTCTCATCGCTGCCCACCTTAATGCAGGAATCATTGTGGTGGTGACAGTGTAGCGATAGGTATATAATCTCCCTCTTCCCCCACCTCCATACCCCCTTCCCCCTTTCTCCTCGTCCGTAATAAACCTTATGGTTTCTGTGGACGTTAATCACCATGTTTACTTACTTACTTACTTACTTACTTACTTACTTACTTACTTACTTACTTACTTACTTCAGTCGCACTGACGGTGACGGTGACATCACGGTCTGTAATTTCCAATGGCAACTGATCGTACATCGTGCAGTTATAAGAGCGTGACCGAAAGTGAGCGAATTGTGCTTGACGCTAGATCCGAACAAACAGAAGCGATCAATACAATACAGGTTCAAAAGAACGCTATTTATTAGGACAAAATACAACATGCGAATTCTTCTAAGCACTGGACACGTAAGCAACATAGCTCAACAAAAAGCAGATAAATGACCTAGTACTACATCTCATTTTGCGGCGTTTAACTGTTGTTTAAATGTCGTGCTGTAACTTAATAATGGGGATTACCCCCAAAATTCGTATATTGTGTTTTGTCATAGTAACTAGTGTTCTTTTTAACCGTTTATAAATGTGTTTGGATTTCTTTTCTTTTTTTCTCAGAATGCTAGCAGCCATTCTTGCAATTTCAGATGTGTGTGTGTGTGTGTGTGTGTGTGTGTGTGTGTGTGTGTGTGTGTGTGTGTGTGTGTGTGTCTGTGTGTGTCTGTGTGTGTCTGTGTCTGTGTGGCTGTGTGTCTGTCTGTCTATCCGTCTGTCCGTCTGTCTGTCTGTCTGTCTGTCTGTCTGTCTGTCTGTCTGTCTGTCTGTTTCTGTCTGTCTGTCTGTCCGTCTGTCTGTCCGTCCTTGAAGCTATTTATGAGAAGCAGAGTCGTGAAGGTGAAGGCCAGAAGAAGACCTGACGACTGGAGAAAGGATTCAAGGATAATCGCCGCCTATCTAAACTTCAGCTGGACAAATTAGGTCAGACTTGAGAATTAAGAGCTCTTCGTGATGCCGATAGGCTTTGTCAGGGAGGTCGGTGGAAGGGAGAATCAGGTCACACAGACTGGTGCCTAAAAACAAGTCTGAGGTACTGCGGTCGTTACAATATCGTTACTGAACTGGAAAACTGTCTGGAAGGTTGCCACCTTACCACCACCTTCCCCTACTTCCGGCCCCTATGATGACGGCAGACTGGTCGTTACCGAAATCCTAGGTTGGCTTTCTGCTGTGGTGAAGCTGTAGGACTTATCTGAGCAACAGCCAGCTTCATATTCTCTCCCTATCAACTGTTGTCTACTTATTCCTCTCATTCCCCTCCAGTAGTATACCCCCCTCCCCCCCCCCCCCCCCCCCATCTCTCTCTCTCTCTGTGCATACTCTCTCTGCATACTCTCCCTCCCTCTCTCTCTCTCTCATTTGCGATATTACCAATTGCTTTATAAAGTTCTGTTTGTCATTCCTGCAGATAAGTTTAATATTTGTTTGGCATATTTGCCCTGATATAACCGTACGGGGCGCAAAACACCAAGCTGCTTACTTACTCGATTGGTATATTTCGCACTCTCTATGACTTCTTGACACCTCTTATTCAAACGAAGGATGTAAGTCTACTTGCTTTCAGTCTCTCTCCTAACTGCCTTTTCGTATTTTTGTTCAGGGGCCCTCTCGTCCTCCCTAATTTGTTTGACCTTTAATAAATTATGGTTGTCAGGGAAATTCTCGTCCGCATTGTTGAAGCTCACTCGTCTGGTCAGTAACTATTTCATTGCCGTAAATGTAGAGCAGTTAACGCCAGAGCAAAGGGTTTGGGCGCCCGTTCAACTGCCAGTAAAAACTGGCGTTGCATGAAGTCTCGGTGAAGACCAGATTTAGCTTTGTTCGGTCAACCCGTGGGCTCTTTACACATTAATTGTTGAGTTGCATTTGCCTAATAATGAGTAAGTCAGTAGGAAGTGAACTACGTTCTCTTTTGTGGGATGTTCTGTGCCTGAATAATATCATGAATCTGATACTGCTTGCTGAGTAAACTTTATTTCGGGGGACTCTGCATCATGCCTACTGAGTGCAAATTAGATATAGTCTAGCATGTTGCGGAGGGAAACAACAACAACAACAAATACACACACACACACACACACACACACACACACACACACACACACACACACACACACACACACACACACAAATATGCACGCACGCACGCGCG
>CAUZXP010000020.1:2500-5000 GCA_963584105.1 Alviniconcha strummeri
CCATTTCAGGCACTCTCGGCGACACAGGCATAAGACAGAACCAGTTTTTATTCAAGACCAGACATAGTCCTTTATTGTTGTGTTTGTGCGACGTCTTTCGAGCACTGATTAATTTATTTGTTTGTTGATTTTTCACTAATGTTAGTGTTTAGCATCTGGTTGGTCGAGCAGCGGTGCGTGGTGGGAATGGGCTCATGCTTTATATTTCCTGCCAGTGGAGTCAGTCATTGAATGTCGTCCGCCTGGTTGTTTGCTGTCTTCTGGGAGAACACCTTATTCAGCAAAGCCAAGTAACGCCACACCTCCAATGCCTCCATGGGGAAGAAGACGTAACCGAAGTTAGGAGAAAGGACAAAACTGGCCAACCTTCTCCTTTCATGGTACTCCACGTCCACATAAACCATAAGGCTTATTGGGGACGGGAAGTGGGCATGCAACCTGCCTGCCCGTTTTCAATTCCTTCTTCTGACATTCAAGAGGCCAACTCTTTTCAATGAACGTATGATTTTTCACCAATGAAGTGGCAAACACATCTAAGACAAAACCCGGCAGTTTTGGAGAGGGACTGCATTAAAACCTACAGGCTGTGTGTGTGTGTGTGTGTGTGTGTGTGTGTGTGTGTGTGTGTGTGTGTGTGTGTGTGTGTGTGTGGTGTGTGTGTGTGTGAGTGTGTGTGTGTGTGTGTGTGTGTGTGTGTGTGTGTGTGTGTGTGTGTGGTGTGTGTGTGTTGTTGTTGTTGTTGTTGTTGTTGTTGTTGTTTGCGTGGTGCTTTACGTCCACAGAAACCATAAGGCTAATGGACGAATATTTTACTATACTATAGTCAGGGCTTATATACTTGTTCAGACGGAAATAACAGAACCCCCTGCCTCTACCCCCTTCCTCTCTCAACAAGAATGCAGAGACCTCGATGTAATGTTTAAGCCAGCACCGGGAGCTCCTCTCCACAAACGGTCTCCTCCCACAAGAAGCCGCAATTACTTTCATCTGCCTTCAGAGCGGAAACACGAGATGGTTTTCTTCCCTTTTTGGGCTCTCGTTGACCTAAGTAAAACCACATCCGGAGCAGACGGCGTGTCAACGCTACGTGCGCCAGTCACTGCTTCCGGTGCGGAGAGGTAGTCATTATGGAGATTAGCACGAGAGCAATCACTTCCTGGGCCGAACTCACAGCGGCGCGTGTCCACGCGCTCGTTAGCCTGCAAGCGCACGTGCCGGAAAGCAATGAGTCCCCTGGACGGGGGGTCAGCGCTGAAGGCGTCTGAAGGTGTGGGCGTGGACAATAGACGTGACACTTGTCTTGGAAATGTCCCTCAGGATGACCAGGAGGTCCAGCTGTGTCTCTGAAGGACCACAGGGCGGCGACGAAGTCGGAACGTTAAGTCGGAGGTAGCTGTAAAATGGTCGAAGTCGGAAATAACACGTTCCAGAACAAGCAATTGGTCAGAGTAACAATGGTCGCAGTCGGAAGGTTCCAGAGCAGTAAATGGTCCAAGTCGGGGGTGTTCAAGTTCATGAAGCATTAACTGGTTAGAGTCCGACGATTTCCAGAGCGTGAAATGGGCGAAGTCCAAAGGGTTCCAGGATCAAAACACGCAAAAGATTAAAAACGAACGGTTTATTTTAATTAGACAGTAGAAACATCCGGAACGTTTCAGTGAAAGCACTTTTCTCAGGCAACAGACAGACAAGAAGAAGAAGAAGAAGAAGAAGAAGAAGAAGAAGAAGAAGAAGAAGAAGAAGAAGAAGAAGAAGAAGAAGAAGAACAACAACAACAACAACAACAACAATAACAACAACAACAAAGTCGGAACGGTGCGAGAGCAGTCATTACAGAAAAATATAATTATTCAGTCAGGTATCTTTAATCGTTACATGAAATATTGCGAAAGGAATACATTAATTTGACAAGGGATACAATGATCGAGGGTTTATGGACGAGAACGAAGACAAGTGTATTAAACATTTTCTTGGCACGAGTTCAGATCATAAATAAACAACATAAAGAACACACACACAAAATATATTCAGTCATGTATCTCTATGGGTACATGAAATATTGCGAAAGGAATACATTAATTGCACAAGGGATATAATGACCGAGGGTTTGTGGAGGAGAACAAAGGCAAGCGTATTAAGGCACCAGTTCTACCATACGGACAGTGTTGGTTTGTGTTTAACTGGTATACAACTAAATAACAACAGAACTGAATACAATCTGGCTGAAATGCAGCTACAGATCTGCTGTTGTAACTGCAATATTTAGTTTTAGTAGGAACTAATAATTAACTCACCAAAAAGTAATTAGCATAATATTACATAAACGTTTGCATTCTGGAAAAACATGTACTATGTATGGATTATTTACTAATGTTGAAACAACTGAGGATTTCTGTTTGCATACCTGACTAAATACAAACAAGTCTGTTATCTTGGTTTTGCTCTACAATGAAGTCACAAAATTCAGTATTGTGATTATTATAGCCTCATAAACTTTCAC
>CAUZXP010000020.1:15000-22500 GCA_963584105.1 Alviniconcha strummeri
TAACTTGACAGAGAATTGTATCAACTAGACCTCACGCTGAACAGGGCTTGATGGACAAAGGATCGCTTCGCGAAGATCTCCTCACTTCTCAGGATTGGGTAAACAAAGAATGTGTCTCAGCTAGTGCTCTTCATTTTACAAGACTTGACTGACAAAGTTCAGTTCAATTTAGTTCAAGATGGTATCTACACGCTCGGAAAAGCTCACAACTATGTGCTTCATCCCGTCTCTCAGATATTTTCCACCGTTGCCTTTGAAATAGTTCCAATGTTCGTCTTATTGACAATGGCCCTCTCTTGTCCTTTCGATGAAGATCGTCGAACACTTCCGCTTTCCACGCCTCTCTCCTCAAGGCGATCCATACCGTGAAGATGTCTTTGGCTTTGTGCCCGAGGGCAGTATCTCTTGTTCCTCAACACTTCGGATCTTCCGAGACGTAAACCATTTGTGACGGTTGGTTTTCCAACCAGTCTGCTCGGTCAGTTCCCTTGATTCCACTATGTCCAAGGTAGTACACCCACAGGAGTTTTCGAAAGTGGATGCCGCACATTGACACATGTTAGTCTTGGCTTTCCGTTCCACTTTTCACTTTTTGTAGTAAGCTCACTGAATCTGTGACGATGATGGTATGCATAGTCTGACTGTCCCATCTTGAGGCCTTCCAGCTGATGGCATAATTATGCGTAACTGGACAAAGAATATAGCCTAGACTATACTCCTCCATTTATGTTCATGACCGAAGTATTGTCTCGGCTTAGACCACACTTTACATTACTCGCTGAATGAAGCCACGGTATTGCCTTGTCTAACTTAGACCACGCTTTACAGGATTAATTTGTTGGACAAACAATCTCCCCGACGCGATCTCCCTTTACATAGCTTGGCGAATAAAAAATTGCCCTAACCAGATCCTGTTTTACACGATTCTGAGGATAAAGATTTGTCTCGACGAGACCTATTGAAATTGTACATGCTCTGATTGCATGTGTGCGGGGGGAGTGGGGGGGGGGGTGTTGCGTATCACCTGGCAGCATGTGAGAGAGAGAGAGAGAGAGAGAGAGAGAGAGAGAGAGAGAGAGAGAGAGAGAGAGAGAGAGAGAAGCACTTGACACCCAAACGATATAACAAAATATGTCTAAATGTTGTAATATAGCTTGAGAAAGGGGGCTGAAAACTGCAGAAATCCTACTGGCAGAAAGCTGTCATGAACAAGTGAGTTTTGAGTCTGGATTTAAACAGCGGAAGGGTAGAAGAATTTCTGAGATCGGTTGGCAGAGAGTTCCAGACAGAAGGTGCAAGAAAGCTGAAGGAACGCTCCCCGAACGTTTTGGTGTTACGCTTTGGGACTTTGAGGAGCTTCTCACACAATGAACGAAGGTTTCGTGTTGGTTCAGATGCACATAGAGTCTGAGAAAGATAACATGGTAGACAGCCGTCAAAAAAGCGGTAGACAAAAGCGGCTATCTTGTACAGTGATCGGAATTTAATCGGAATCCAATGCAGTTCTTGCAGGAGTGGTGTCACATGATCGTATTTGGACTTTCTAAGAACAGGTTTTGCAGCGTTGTTTTGGACTCTCTGTAAGCGTGAAATTTGCTTAAATCCTGCAAGGATGGAATTGCAGTAGTCAAGCCGAGATGTTATGGCAGATGAAACGAGTTGGGCAGTTGCACTCTGAGTCAAGTATGGTCGGATTGAAGCTATTCTTCTGTGTTCTAGGTATGCTGCACGGCATGCACTGCTGATGTGTTGCTGCAAAGACAGTGTCTGATCGAGATGAACTCCTAGGTTCCTAACTGAAGATTTGAATGGTATGCGCTTGCCACCTATGTCTACGCTATCTCTGCCAACCGAACTAAGGCGGGAGGTAGATGTAGCGGGAAGAACTTCGGTCTTTTCTGCATTTAGTTTGAGCTTGTTGTTCACAGAGAACTGTGTCAACAAGACTTTCAATGCAGGTCTGGATATCACAGAGAAGAGACTGAAACTGATCGGGAGGAGCCCCCTTTGACAACTGGGTATCATCAGCGTCTTTGTGATAATCACACTCGTGGCGACATAACAAGTCAGAGAGGGGCTGAAAGTACAGAGTACTTTGGGCTATATAGCATGCCAATGGCTATAACTTACTTTGGGCTATATAGCATGCCAATGACTATACCTCACTTTGGGCTATATAGCATGCCAATGACTATACCTTACTTTGGGCTATATAGCATGCCAATGACTATACCTCACTTTGGGCTATATAGCATGCCAATGACTATACTTTACTTTGGGCTATATAGCATGCCAATGACTATACCTTACTTTGGGCTATATAGCATGCCAATGACTATACCTTACTTTGGGCTATATAGCATGCCAATGACTATACCTTACTTTGAGCTATATAGCATGCCAATGACTATACCTTACTTTGGTCTATATAATATGCCCATGACCATACCTCACTTTGGGCTATATAGGATGCCAATGACTATACCTTACTTTGGTCTATATAATATGCCCATGACCATACCTCACTTTGGGCTATATATAGCATGCCTGTGATTATACCTTACTTTGAGCTATATAATATGCCCATGACTATACCTCACTTTGGGCTATAATTATAGTATGCCCATGACTATACCTCACTTTGGGCTATATAGTATGCAAATAACTATGCCTGACTTTGGGCTATATAGCATGCACATAGCTATGCCTGACTTTGGGCTATATAGCATGCACATAACTATGCCTGACTTTGGGCTATATATCATGCCCATGACTATACCTTACTTTGGGCTATATAATATACACATGACTATACCTCATTTTGGGCTATATAGCATGCCCATGACTATACCTTGCTTTGGGTTACATAATATACACATGACTATACATCACTTTGGGCTATATAATATGCACATGACTGTACCTCACTTTGGGCTATATAGCATGCCCATGACTATACCTTGCTTTGGGTTACATAATATACAAATGACTATACATCACTTTGGGCTATATAATATGCATATGACTATACCTCACTTTGGGCTACATAATATGCACATGACTATACCTCACTTTGGGCTATATAGCATGCACATGACTATACCTTGCTTTGGGTTACATAATATACACATGACTATGCATCACTTTGGGCTATATAATATGCACATGACTATACCTCACTTTGGGCTATATAGCATGCCCATGACTGTACCTTACTTTGGGCTATGTAATATGCACATGACTATACCTCACTTTGGGCTATAATTATGGTATGCACATGATTATACCTTAGTTTACGCTATATAGTATGCACATGACTAGATATACCTCACTTTGGGCTATGTAATTTGCACATGACTCAGCAGACAAAGATGTCTCAACGCTAGACATGACATCATGTATATGCTGAGTGGACGAAAATTTGCTTCAACTAGATCTCGCTTTACTCCAGCGAGTCGTGCAAGAAGAGAATGTCTTGCCGAGACAATTAATTCTCTGTCAAGAGTCACAAAGAGTCTATGCATTACCGCTGAACAAAACATTGTTTCGACGAGAACTAACTTTACACAACTCAGTAGACGAAGATTTCTGTCGGTTCGTCTAGATCTCACAAGACACAGGGATATATTTTGCGCACGCTGTAATATGTACACAATCTGGAAAGAATAAGCCTAATCAAATATGGTCCTGCTGCTGTGAGGGTTTTTGTTGTTGTTGCTGATGCTGTGTGTGTGTGTGTGTGTGTGTGTGTGTGTGTGTGTGTGTGTGTGTGTGTGTGTGTGTGTGTGTGTGCTCTTTTTCATCGTCTGTACTTCAGGCGCTTACTGGTGGTATGAATCAGTTTGATTTTGGAATGTACGCGCGAAGCGCGGCTGAGAAACAAGTAACATGATTATAGTTACCGACGGACTGACTGGCGGGTTGCCGTTTTGTTTCAAAGGTTGATTAAAGGAAGGAAGGAGTAAGCGAGAGATGCCAGTGACTGTTCCGTGAATATTAGAGTGTGTTTTAAACATGTTTGCCCATGATTGCCATTA
The DNA here is from genome assembly GCA_963584105.1 of Alviniconcha strummeri. NCBI lineage: Eukaryota > Metazoa > Mollusca > Gastropoda > Provannidae > Alviniconcha > Alviniconcha strummeri. The sequence continues at coordinate 19,038 of CAUZXP010000020.1, forward strand.
GTCTGTTTGTCTGTCTCGTAATCATGCAATGCAGACGGTCATAAACTCTCGTGACCTAATTTCAAATATTATCAATGGCAGGCCACAAGACCTCAACCCCAAGAGGCATAGAAATTTGCTAATGGCCTCCCTCATGCATCGACCAATGAGAGCGCAGTATTGACCGTGACGTCATGAATGGCGGTCTGGAACCGAGTCTGAAGCAGCCCAGCAAGCGGGAGAGAGAGTCAGGCAGGCACGCAGGCACCAGATCGATATTCAGCGGTACGAAACAGAAACAGCGAGAGAGCTAGGACTCGGAGGACCACGAGACGCGATAGATCTTTCTTTTTTTTTTAGCGTCTACAGCGATACAGGAGAGCTAGAAGGAAGCCATTTCTTTTCGCTCCGCCATATTGAAGAGTCTGGAGATGGCTTCCATACTTTGTAGACCGGACTCGCTTTCTCTGCGGAATAAAACAAGGAGACGAGGGTGTAGTGAAGTGAGATTTCAACCGGGGTTACCATCCGAGGTTCTGCTCGCAACATCCTCTGAGAGTCTCGTTTTTGTGTGTCTGCCATCATGGGACCGCATCGCGACAGCGCCACCGACAAAGGTGAGCAGGGGAATCTGGGTTATGTGTGATCAACAGTTCGTTCGGTATTCACAACCACGTCCTTCGCGTCTCTCTGTTTCAAGGTTGTGCAGTGTCTGCAACAATTCCTCCTGTGTATATTCTCTCAGTGGACCATTTTCCGATTGAACAGATATGCTTTAGACTTGTGTGTGTGTGTGTGCGTGTGTGTGTGTGTGTGTGTATGTGTGTTTTGTTTCGTTTCGTAAATATGTACAGTCTCCTAACCGAGAGTATCGAAATCAAAACATACGCTTGCGCGCACATCATTAGCACGCAAGCGTGGGTATTGTTTATGTGTGTTTAGAAGGTCCGTTTTCTGTGGTTGTTGTTTTTCTCTCTGCTGAGTGTAAGTGATGGTCATTGTGATGGCGAGAGGTTATAATGAAGGGTTTTGTAGTGTTCCTCCGGGAATTTCTAGCTTCGTGAGAGCTCCTCTTATGATTATGCGATAACGAAATTGACATAATGTATCCGCGTTGGAGAGTGTAGGCGGGAGGAGACTGGTCATGTTCAATGATGATCCTCTGATCTCTGAGATCAGTGTACACGATGTATTCGTTTGCTGGGGCCGCATCGTCGTTGTTGTTGCCGCATCGTCGTTGTTGTTTCCGTATCGTCGTTGTTGTTGCCGTATCGTCGTTGTTGTTGCCGTATCGTCGTTGTTGCCATATCGTCGTTGTTGCCGCATCGTCGTTGTTGTTGCCGGCATCGTCGTTGTTGTTGCCGTATCGTCGTTGTTGTTGCCGTATCGTCGATGCCGTTTTGCATTTTGTTGATTTTTGTAGTCTTAATCTCATTGTTGCAATATAGGCTGTTTTGCTTGTTGACATTTAATAATTATGATCATTGGCACTCCTTTCTACAGACCCCGCAGTGGGGTACTGTGGACGCAGAAATTAAGATATCCTTTGTTAAAAACCCAGAACTGACAAATGTTCTCCCTTTTAGACTCTGAGTAGGTCAGAATACAGCTATGCATGCTTCACCCACTGCCAGGAATTTCTCTTGTGTCCTAATTCCGACCTTCCTGGGCCATTCGCCTTCATATATTCAAAATCCTCAACCTACTTTTTAAACTGCCTTCCCCAATTTTGCCTATATAATAGTTCCAATGTCGGTCCTGATTGGCGATAGTCCTTTCTATTTCTGTGCAGTCAGTTTCTCAGAGGCTTTTTCTTCTTCTTCTTCTTCTCATCTTCTTCTTCTTCTTCTTCTTCTTCTTCTTCTTCTTCTTCTTCTTCTTCTTCTTTTCTTTTCTTTTTTTCTTCTTTTTTTCAACAAGTTAGCTAGTTGGTTCTTTGAGCCCATTCAGCCACAATGGGTTATATCAGGGCTAGTTTTTCAGCAATACAGACAATGCAGTTGAATAGATGTGTACATACTGCTGTGTTCAGAAGAACATTTTGATGGTTATAAGGCGGTTAGCAAGAAACACAGAAGTGGTCCTTAAAACGAAAAACAACAAAACAGTAACACACAAGCACCCATCTTCCAGTGTCTTTTCTCTGCTTCTCTTTGGCGTGGGTGGCTGTTCGTGTGTTGGCTTAAAAAACGCACATAACTACCTTGCACGGACTAGCTGACACTAAAAGTGCATTAATAATAAATCAGTTTTGTTAGACGTGTTTATCGCCCAGATGTCTCCCAAGAGCTACTGGTGGGGTGGGGGAAAGGGGGGAGGGGGGGCAGGGGGGGGGGGGGCAAGGGGGGGGGGGCAAGGGGGGGGGGCGAGGTGCCGAGTAAGTAAGTAAGTAAGTAAGTAAGTAAGTAAGTAAATTGGTGTTTTTGCGCCCAGTCAACCATTACGGTTATTTCAGGGCGAGAGCGTGCTGAGATCGCAGGAAGTTCTGGATTAATCATAAGTAAAGAACACCAAGTGGTCTTATTGCTGCTCCCGTAGATATGCCCTGTTGAACAGCTCTTGCTGTCCCTAATAATTAAGCCACTTGCCGTCCCTAATAAGCAGTACGGTTTCTGCGGACGTTAAGCGCCATGTTTACTTACCCTTGCTGTTACTGTTACTATGCATCGATCAACCCTTGCAGCTTTCATTGCTGCCACCGATCAGCCCCAAAGTGGACTATCTGGCTGTCATTGCTGTTGTCAATGATCAACCTAAGGTGGGCTTTCTTGCTCTCGGTAGCTGATGCTACTGACTAGCGGTCTAGGAGGATTTTTCGCTTTTATTGTTGCCACTGATCAACCCCTAAGTGGACTATCTTGCTATCTTTGCGGTTGTCAATGACCAACCTAAGGTGGACTTTCTTGCTCTCAATAGCTGATGCTATTGACTAGCGTCTAGGAAGATTTTTCGCTTTTATTGTTGCCAAGGTGGACTCTGTCGCTCTCACAGCTGATGATAGCACTGCTAATCAGCCAAGACGATGATGTTTTGCTTTTACTGTTGCCATCGCTCAGCTCTAAGGTTGACTTTCTTGCTCTCGTTGCCTTTATCGTTGATCAACCCTCGGTTGAACAGTATTTTGCTTTATTTTACTGTTAAAATTCCAATCAATCAACCCCAGGGTGGACTTGTTTGGCACTTATTGCTGTTGCCACTTATCAAGCCAAACATGAGCTGGTGCTGTTGTTATTGCTGCCACTGTTCAATTCTAAGGTGGCTCTGCTGTTGTCATTGTTGCCGCTGTTCAATCTTAAGGTGGCTCTGCTGGGGCCATTGTTGCCATTGTTCTTGTTGCCATTGTTCAATCCTAAGGTGCTCTCTGCTGTTGTCATTGTTGCCACTGTTCAATCCTAAGATGAGCTCTGCTGTTGCCATTGTTCAATCCTAAGGTGGGCTCTGCTGTTGCCATTGTTCAATCCTAAGGGTGGGCTCTGCTGTTGTC
>CAUZXP010000020.1:24566-38775 GCA_963584105.1 Alviniconcha strummeri
GATAGACCTGATCATGTAGGCTATAAACGTGTATTTAACCTGCTGTCAGCTAGTTCACTTCCAGAGTTAGTGTCGATAGAACTGAAACGGTCCATGGGAGCATGCAGTTACTGAGTGAAGGCCGAGAATTGAAATAAACCACGGCACGTGAAAGAAGTTAAACTATCCAATTACTGATCAGCCGCCACCACAGAACAGCTCTTTTTGAGCACAGCTTTTGCTCATGTTACTTTAAAAGCCTCGGTTCATCTTCGGGCAAAGGCCCGCTCATGCGCACTCGCGTCAATCTCGTGATCAAAACAAATGGGATGGCGGCGTGACGTCATATCCCGTAGTTCTGCATCCATTTCGTTTATTCTGAATTGATTCAGCCAAAATTAACACGAAATAGCGTGCACTGTGAAACAGATCGTTGTGGTTGGAAGACCCACAGAAAGCGCTATCTCAGTCTCTGCCAATGTTCACTGACTGTCTGTTGTTTACCGGAAATCTAAAAATACCTTAGTAGCACTACTGTAATAATTATTTACTCGTCAACAGTTTGATTGCAACCGATTCCAAAACTAAATGTGCGCAATTAATAATATAGGCGTCCTTTTAGTTTAATCAGCGTAGGAAATTCGTAAAGCTCGATCGTCCGAATCATACAATCCATGTACTCACCCACACGACGAAAGAGAGCGATCATTGTTCGTCATAGATTCACTGACTGTCCGTAAATAAATTTCGCTGCTGCAACCTGGCCAAGACAGAGCCTCGATCATTATCAGTTCAGGTAAATACTGTTCAAGTGATGGGTTCTTGGTACATTCAACACTCAGGCAACCGCCGCAGACACCAAGTCTGAGCGAAAACGAATTCATCAGCTCAAAACTAAACTCTAGTAGCTGATTCACGTCACCCTATATTCGACGGAACCGTTTCCGTTGAAACTGGACCGGGAAAATGAAGCTGAATGAAATTCGCAGGCGAACAGAAAATAGTATGAGAAAAGTAGAATGTTTGGCTGCAGGCATTGCAAACAAAGTTGCATTCTAGCAATGCTTAAAAGGTGCAATATTCGATATCTTCTGTTTTTGGCTGTTCCTAATAAGCCTTACGGTTTCTGTGGACGTAAGCACCATGTTTACTTTACCTTGTGTTCTCCACAAATGTGTGTGTGTGGTGGGGAGGGGGAGGGGAGGAGATTTCATTTCTGCATCCGGTGTTCCAAGATAATGACTTCTTAAGCAAAGTTCAATTAACAAATAAAAAGGAGTTGATTAGCGCTCGAAAAACGTCACTTGGGACATTCAGACTCTGTGTTTCAGTGATTGTGAGGCTGTCGCGCTACTATCATTGAGCTGTTGAGGCACTGTGCGTCTGTTCGAAATACAGCAGAAAAATACACTGGCCCCTGGATTTTGTTGGTGAACTCAGTTGCCGTTCGGTTGCGGAGTCCTTCATGAATCAGAACGGGATGTTCTGCCACTGAAACTAGTAACATTTCTTGATTGTCTTATTGTTTCTTTAGCGCTCTCTCTCTCTCTCTCTCTCTCTCTCTCTCTCTCTCTCTCTCTCTCTCTCTCTCTCTCTCTCTCTCTCTCTCTCTCTCTCTCTCCCTCCCTCCCTCCCGCTCTCTCTCTCTCTCTCTCTCTCTCTCTCTCTCTCTCTCTCTCTCTCTCTCTCTCTCTCTCTCTCTCTCTCTCTCTCTCTCGTATTTTTCTGCTAGTTCTCCAGACGTTTTTCCTGGACAATTAAAAAAAAAAAAAAAATTTATATCCGTTAAGAGGTAGGCGTTTTTGTTTGGCTTTTGTTGGTGAACTCATTTGTTCTGTCACTCGGTCTTTCGTGAAGAAAGAGATACAAGGATTTTATTCGCCACTGACAAAAAATTTAAATGTACACAGGAGTCTGTCTTGGTGACGTTCCATTCATGTAATGCATTAACAAACAGACAAATCATTACAATTAGCCATGTATAAAAGTTATAACTGAATAAAGTTACATTCAACAGCGTAACAGTCTCATTCATGACACTGTAAACTACACACACACACACACACACACACACACACACACACACACACACACACACACACACACACACACACACACACACACACACACACACACGAGTCCGTCCCTAAGACTGTCTGCAAAGGCTGCGTGCTCAGTAATTGTCTTGTTGTTTGTTTGTTCAGTGTTTTGTGGGTCGTTGCGTGTCTTATCATCGCATTCGTGTCCGCATAAGTCCTTGTTCGCTGCTAACGCGCTCTGCCCAAGGCAACAGCACCTGTCAGTTTGAGTGCATTTTGAGCTCCGGCTCGATCCTATCATGGCTGTTTATGGATCCGTACCACGCCAACGCCCGAGGGGTGTTAAATGGTCACTAAGCAACAATCGCAGCGAAAGGCCACTTGACCAGTACTGTTCGCCCGACTCCAGTGAACGTGAACTGCAAGGGTGAAATCACGACACGTATCAAACGCTGTTTACGATTCGGGGTTACTTTGCTATTTCATCAGATGAATTTAAGTTCGTGCCTTATAAACGTTAATTGACGCATCACAGAAAACAACAGCACCCACTGCATTTCTAAACCAAAAGAAATAAGCAAACAACAAAACTGTTGTAAACACACGTAATTAATATGAAAAGGTACGTGTTAAACAATATCATAATTCACAATGTTGCTACGAGTACACGGTTTACATAACACACACACACACACACACACACACACACACACACACACACACACACACACACACACACACACACACACACACACACACAAGAATGATCCAGTGTATGAATATAGTACTGCATCGCTCTGGGAATATATATTATCGATTTTAGATCAGAAAAAAACAAAACTCTTAATCCGTTGTCTAGAAGCTCTGTTTGTACTCTCAAAATAAAATAATATGATCATAACGACTCTTGTTACGACAAACATCCTAATGGGAGAGGCAGATATTGTCCCCATCTTCAAGCAGAATCATTGTTGTGGTGGTCCAGATATTGTCCCCATCTTCAAGCAGAATCATTGTTGTGGTGGTCCAGATATTGTCCCCATCTTCAAGCAGAATCATTGTTGTGGTGGTCCAGATATTGTCCCCATCTTCAAGCAGAATCATTGTTGTGGTGGTCCAGATATTGTCCCCATCTTCAAGCAGAATCATTGTTGTGGTGGTCCAGATATTGTCCCCATCTTCAAGCAGAATCATTGTTGTGGTGGTCCAGATATTGTCCCCATCTTCAAGCAGAATCATTGTTGTGGTGGTCCAGATATTGTCCCCATCTTCAAGCAGAATCATTGTTGTGGTGGTCCAGATATTGTCCCCATCTTCAAGCAGAATCATTGTTGTGGTGGTCCAGATATTGTCCCCATCTTCAAGCAGAATCATTGTTGTGGTGGTCCAGCTCTGTAGCTGTATTATTCCTCTCTCCTCCCGTCTAGTGTAGCCCATCGCTTCTCTGTCACCTGCTGGTCCTCGCCTGCCTATACAAAAGATGGGAAGCGGGGATAGCTCAGTGGTTAGAGCGTCGGACTCGTGATCGAAAGGTCCCGGGTTCCAGTCCCGGCAGAGGCGGCGGAAGAATTTTCTTCTCCGCGGTCAACTTTTTGTGTGCTGACTCTCATTTCGGTATCCGTTCCACCCCCGTGTTACCGCAGTAGCGCGTAAAAGATCCCGGTCATTCTGCCAAAAGTGCAAGTGGCAGGTTTTAGCTAAACTCGCATGCACCCTGCCTATGTGGCTTTGCATGAAGTGACACTCTAAACTGATGCATGGTTAACTGGTGTACACAGAACTGTCGCCTAGGCGGCAGCAGTTTCACGTGGTACCAGCCACGCAGCAACCAAACAGCGCTGTCAGTACACCCCTTCGGCGGATATTAAAAACAGGCGTTGTAAAAGAATACAGTTACTCATTCAGAATCACATACGACATAAGCACGGTGAGTCTGCTCGAGAGAAGAGAATAGAGCTATATAAAAGCGATCAATAATCATAATGCCTAGTGAGAACCAACTCGAAAGTTGTCAGCAAAAAAATAACGAACCGGTTTCTTTTCTCCCTCAATCCTCTGGGATGTTGGTCGCCTCTTCAGAAACAACACGGAAATTGTCAGCAAAATAACGAATCGGTTTCCTTTCTCCCACAATCCTCTGGGATGTTGGTCGCTTCTTCAAAAACAGCACGGAAATTGTCAGCAAAATAACGAACCGGTTTCCTTTCTCCCACAATCCTCTGGGATGTTGGTCGCCTCTTCAGAAACAACACGGAAATTGTCAGCAAAGTAATGAACCGGTTCCTCTCTCCGACAATCCTCTGGAGTTTTGGTTCCGACCAATACCTCTTCAGAAACAACACGGAAGTTGTAAATAAGGTAGCGAAGAGCTTTTCTTCCCTAACCCTGTGGGATTTCGGCCTTCAGCCAGCAGTCCTTCGAAGACAATTCCGGGGTGATGAACAAGTCTTAACGATCAGGGACAGGCTCATTTTCTTCTCAGTCCCCTGGGATTTCAGTCTTCACAATGCCTTTTCAGAGACAACTTCGCGGCAATACACTAGTTTAACGGACGATATATCGTCCGCCTTTTCCACTGTCAGCAGGGCCTTAAGTGAAGATCTACCTCATGAAGGCTACAACTTGATGGTAATACTGCACCAGTTTAACGAACGCTATATCGACCCCCGTGTCCTCTATCTCTGTATCCTTACGTGGAGATGTACAACTTAATGGTAATGCTATACCAGTTTGACGAGAGCTATATCGACGCCCTTTTTTCTCTGTCCACAAATTTCGCTCTAATATAACCGCAATGGTTGACTGGGTGTAAAACACCAAGTTACTTACTGTCCACAGATCCTTACGTGAAAATCTACCACCGGTACTACTTTGCGGTAATACTACACCAGTTTAACAAGGGCTTTATCGATCAGTTTCCCCTGTCCCCATATCCCTACGTGGAGATGTACAACTCGGTGGTAATACTACACCAGTTCAACTAGCGCTATATCGACCTCTTTTTCCTCTGTTGATAGATCCCTACGTGAAGATCTACCTACCAGTTTGGCGGTATTGTAATACTATACTAGCTTAACTAGTGCTATATCGACCCCTGTTTCTTCTATCCCTTCATGAAGATCTACCTCCTGTACAACTTGGCGATATAGTAATTCTACACTAGCTTAGCTAGTGCTATATCGACCCCAGTTTCCTCTGTCCACAGATCCCTACGTAAAGATTTACCTCCTGTACAACTTGGCGGTATAGTAATGCTACACTATAGCTTCGCTAGCGCTATATCGACCCCTTGTTTCTTCTGGCCACAGATCCCTGCCTGGAGATGTACAACTTGGTGGTAATGCTACACTATAGCTTAACTAGTGCTATATCAACCCCTTGTTTCTTCTGGCCACAGATCCCTGCCTAGAGATGTACAACATGATGGCAATGCCACGTACACATAGCTTAACTAGCGCTATATCGACTCCCTATTTCCTGTGTCCGCAGATCCCTGCCTGGAGATGTACAACTTGATGGTAATGCTACGTACACTAGCTTAACTAGCGCTATATCGACTCCCTATTTCCTCTGTCCGCAGATCCCTGCCTGGAGATGTACAACTTGGTGGTAATGCTACATTAGCTTAACTAGTACTATATCGACTCCCTGTTTGCTCTGTCCGCAGATCCCTGCCTGGAGATGTACAACTTGGTGGTAATGCTACATTAGCTTTACTAGCGCTATATCGACTCCCTGTTTCCTCTGTCCGCAGATCCCTACGTGAAGATCTACCTCCTGTACAACGGACAACGCATCGCCAAGAAGAAGACCCACGTGAAGAAGCGCACGCTGAACCCGGTCTTCAATGAGTCCTTTCTCTTCGACGTGCCCTACAACGAAGGTCTGCAGAACATCTCCCTCGAGTTCCTCATCCTCGACTGGGATCGCATGACCAAGAACGAGGTCGTTGGTCGCCTGGAGATCGGGGTCAAGTGCGGAGGTCAGGAGGCCAGCCACTGGAACGAGGTCATGAATTGCCCCCGGAAGCAAATCGCTGAGTGGCACAAGCTGTTGGAATAGTTGCCATGCTTCGTGATGGGAACAAAGAAGGAAGAAGAGTGTGCGCTACAGCTGTTACGGATTGTTAGTTTTTTGAACGAAGAATGTGAATGAGAGGTTGTCTTTTTGACACACAATGAAAGACAGTTTCATTTTTGAACAGTTTAGGAAAGTGAAAAGTTTAGAAATAGTCAAAATGCCAGCCTAAGAAACGAGAGGTTGTCTTTGTGACACAAAGAAAGACAGTTTCATTTTTGAACAGTTTAGGAAAGTGAAAAAGTTTAGAAATAGTCAAATGCCAGCCTAAGCAACGAGAGGTTGTCTTTTTGACACACAAAGGAAGACAGTTTCATTTTTGAACAGTTTAAGAAGGTGAAAAGTTTAGAAATAGTCAAATGCCAGCCTAAGTAGAAATGAAACAGGGTAATGAAATGGCGTATACTGTGCACATTATTCTAGCTGCCACTGAAGTCGAGATCATTCAGCTGGTTGTATTGTGGGCTGAAGACATGATAATGAAACACGATGTTAATGTCATTCCCAATCCTTTGCCTAGCGGTAAAGTCTGTGTAGATTATACCTAAGCAGATTCTGGTACATACTTCGGTTCATTTTGAAAGTATAGGTCTTCTTGCCAATATCGATAGTCGAACATAACCGGCAAAATAATAACAATAATAATAATTAATAAATAATCAGTGTTGATTTAAAAAGAAAATTTTATTTGAATATTTTGTTTTCTCGAGCAGTTTCTTGACTCAAGCTGGCATCATAATTGAAATACACAAAGGCGTCTTTCAGATTTGCCATGATAGCACAGAAATGGATTTCTCAGCAAAATGAAGGGTCGTTCGTGTCGTGTTTTATTGCGTCTCTGTGCTTGCTTGTTCTTTCTTTTGTTCTTTTGTTTTTTTTTAATGGGGGGTGGGGCTGGGGGTAAAAACCTGATATCGCTGGGGCGCTATAAATTAAACATACAGTCAACATCTAGTTACACCAGTTACACACAAAACAGCGTCAGTTTTTCTTCCTTTTCATCAAGGTACATAACCTCGGATATTTTTCAGTAGAAAGAGACCACATCTGGATATGTTCAAGCCATTGTTATACTTGTCTTATTTTAATTTTTATTTCGTTTCGTTAAAACATGCTGTAGGTAGGTAACCTATAATACTGGATAATTTGCTGATTCTATCTGGCTATGTATATATATACGTGTCCAACCGTGTGTCATACCCACTTGTCTATGTCATACCTGTGTATGTTCAAGTTGTCTGTGTTGAGATGGCGTAAGTTACACATGTCTTACAGTCATAATTATTATATCTGCCCCCTTAAGCACGAGCGCTTTATGTTCGTTTTAAATTTACAGTCGCCTGGCAGTTGCAATAATTATATACAGATGAACTCTCCCGAACAAATTCACTGCAAATCCTGTACAATACATCTTTAGAATGCAAAGATACATATGGTCGAAACAGGCTGTGTTATCAGACGGCGTATTATTTGCGTATGTCTTTATCAACAATTATACACTGGAACGGGTAGAGGAGGACGCAGCAAGTAAGTAACCTGGTGTTTTACGCCTAGCTGTCACCCAGTACGGTTATATGATGCGGAGTCAGAAGGACGCAGGTTTAACAGTGTTTTGATGCTCTCTCATCGTATGTAATTGTAAGAGTAGTCTGCTTCAACAATATCGGAACGTCTACATACAGTTACAGAAAGAATAAAATAGACAATGTTTTAAACGTATTGGGGCCTCTGTCGATTGTATGTCTAGCTGAGGTTGTGTGTGAGGAAAGACTGGGAAAGAGGTTTCTGTGGACATCATCCGGGTGGTAGAAGTAGCATTCATAATATTTATGAAACTGTGTGCTGAGCCCCGTCTCTTTTGCAAAGACAATCGCCCACAGTTTTGACTGTATTATATGACAACTCAGACGTGCTGGATAAAGAAAAACCATTTTAAAATTACAAGTGAAACTAAATCATATTCGGCAACAAAACAACAAACGGTGAAATTGGCCGCTGATACGGACATATTCTTTTTATTTTTCAAAGTCAAACTTCATAATCACAGAAGTAGTGTTTTAAGCTGAGCCAATAAAAGGGGCAGAGTTTTTCCTACTGACAGATTGAAGGTGACAAAGCATTCCAAAAGACCGGAGCAGAATGTACGAAAGCTTCGGGATATCCGTGGCATTATCGATGGATAAATGGTGGGACACGAAGAACACGGGGAATTGACGATGGGGCATTGTGTTATTGAGGGCATAATAAAGGCCGCTATAAACATGTGAAGAAACATTAGTGGATTGTTATTTATTACGGGGAGTGGAGACGAGTTTGTAATTTGTGCAGGTGTCATGGCTGTAATTAAGGTAACTTTCCAGCGGGGTTTTGTTTGCTTGTTTGTTTATGTTTTGTTTTTTATGTGCATTTCTTCTAAGGAAAACGCCTCTCATTTTATCTCTGTGTGTCTCTCTCTATCTGTGTCTGTCTCTCTGTCTCTGTCTCTGATTATCTGTCTGTCTGTCTGTCTGTCTGTCTGTCTGTCTGTCTGTCTCTGTCTCTCTCTCTCTCTCTGTCTCTCTCTCTCTCTTAATGATTTTTAATTAAGGAAATGTAAAGACGTGTAGAAACTGACCGTGCTGAGTATATCAGCTGTGTGTGTTATATATCTCTCTATGTCTACTAGCCCAAGCATCTGGTCACAATCTGAACAAGAGTGTAAATAAGCGTCAATGTGATGTAATCATCTATTATTCATTGTCGTTGGTAAATATATCATACATGTGATGTTATCATTGATCTCGTCAATATTTTGGTCCAGTGGTTCGTTGGTTTATTTCTCTTTCTTCTGAAGACATCTATAATATAGCCATCAGCGAGACACTTAATTGCTACTACAGGCCTGCGAATGTTTAAGAACCCAGGAGAATGGACAGTTGTTGCTTACAACAAAATAGCAGCAACAGCAACCACCACCACCAGTAACAACAGCTACAATAAAACAGCAGTATTGACAACAGCAACAGGTACAACAATAACAATAAACAGTAATCTTGACAAAATCAGCCAATAATCTTCAAAAATGTAACCAATAAACCCGAGAAAAAATACTAGTAGTTCATGTGACGAGACGTTGTCGAAGCTGACATTTCTTGGCAAATAAACCGTGTTCTTCGAAAGCAAATAGACAGATATTTGCTTCTTTTTTTCTTCTTTTTTACGCCCAGTCGTTTCGAGATAGATCTACACAGTTCTAACAACATATGCAAAATAGCAAATAAACACACACACACACACACACACACACACACACACACACACACACACACACACACACACACACACACACACACACACACACACACACACACAGTCAATCAATAAGTCAAGAAATCAAAATCCGTTTTCGACATTTCCATCCGATTAGGTTCTTAGCATATGACTTCACGGTACCCCAGTGTTGTTTTCAGCTGTAAATAAATATCACAAGCATTGCCATGCATATTGATAAATGTCTATCATCATCTAAAACTAATATCATTGACGGTTCATTGTGATTATAACACCCATTGCTTTTCTGTAGTATTGTGTTGTGACGTGATGATAAATGCGTACATAGGCCTGTGGGTATATTTATAATTAAATCATTTTGTCATAGGGAAATTAAACACGTGTCATTAGCATCATTTATTGTATGCACGTTATACCAGTCGTTCCATGCAGCCAGTGTTGCTCATAATCATTGTGTGAGATACCAGTTCCTGTAACACTACGCGTCTATTCTGGTGAGGTCATTTTGTATACGTCATAATCATGTTCTCTAACAATACCCATTGTTAATTCTACTTGTTTAGTCCCTCTTCTGTGAAAGATTTCGTCATCTGAGGTATTCGTGAAGTCATCTGGCACTGAGTCTGCCGCGAACGTGATCATAATATATTATTCGTCTGTCTTGTGTGGATTGTTCTTGTTTCGTGCATATTTCGCCGAACATGCCCCACCGAAATGTGTTTGACTACTGCATGAAAACTACCACAATAGACGCCAGTTTATTATTGTTACTCTTCTTCTTCTTCTTCTTCTTCTTACTACTACTACTATTACTACTACTACTACTACTACTACTACTACTACTACTACTACTACTACTACTACTACTAAATTGTTATATATAGTTTTTAAGAAATTGCTTCAGCTGTCATAGCAAAATTATAAAATAAAATTCTTTTTTAACAAGACTCAAAAATCAATTACAAAAGCTCAGCTGTCTTACTTTTCGCTTTTTGGTCCGGAAAATCTTCCTTATCTTTGATATTATTTACTTGCCCTTGTATTTAAAAAAAAAATCTTCATCTGTTTGATCACGATGTTATGTTATACGTTTGTGCAACATTCCTTAATAATCTAGTGCGTAGGTCTACTCGGTATAGTATCTTTTTTTTCTCTCTCTTTTTCTCTCTCTCTCTCTTTTTTTTTTTTTTTTCTTAAATTTTATAACACGCTACATACTCTCTTCACTATTTCGAGCCCATTCGATCCCTTTCCTTGTTCTTATGGTACACAAATAAAGACTTTCGCTTTATCATCATTTCCTATCCAACGGGGACATGTCTGAAGAACACAAACCAGAATTCTGATGACTGCGTCGCAGCTAGTCGCAAGGAACAATTGAAACCACTATGATACACCATAATTATGATTATGTTACTAACAGGTGGGTGGGGGAGGGGGAAGGGTGGAGGAGGAGGGGGAAGGAAGATGAGGAAGAGAGGGGTGGGGGGGGGGGGGTCGGGGGAGGGTTCAGAAAGGCTTGCGTGTGGTGTATTGTGAGTAAAAAGGCCCAAGCGAGATGAGGAAGGATAAAAGGCCGTTGCGGTAACAAAATGTGGATGCTGACTCTGTGCAATGTCGTTTCACTTGTTTCACTTCACTAAGAGATGGTGGTCAAAAACATCAGGCTTTTGCTGGCTGCTTCTCTCCCCCCCCCCTCCCCCCCCTCACACACACACACTTCCCCTGACACCCCTATCCCCCTGCCCCCCTTTCTTCTACATTATCGATCAAATATTCGTACAGCTCGCTGAGTTGGCAACTTTTGCATGAGGTGGATCTTAGCCTGTTTTTACTCTCTTTCTCTCTCTCTCTCTCTCTCTCTCTCTCTCTCTCTCTCTCTCTCTCTCTCTCTCTCTCTCTCTCTCTCTCTTTTGCCAGTCTAATTTCAGGTTTGACAACTGGAAAATGTTGGCGGTGGGGTGGGTGTAGCCGGAGGTAAAACGGCGTGATTCTCTGTTTTCCTCTCGCTCTGTCTCTCTCGCTCTGTCTCTCTCTGTCTGTCGCAGTCTCCTCTCTCTCTCTCTCTCTCTCTCTCTCTCTCTCTCTCTCTCTCTCTCTCTCTCTCTGAGCAGATAATCGATAGCAAATAGTTAAGTGCGAGGATTATTTAGTTAAACTCTACTTTCGAGGATGTAAATTACTGCATTACGTGATAGAAGTTTCATTCCAATCTGCTAAAGAATGACTCTAAGCAGGTGTGTACTTCAGTGTTTTGTTTGGTCTAATAAAGAGACATATTCTTGTTTTTTTTCTTCTGTTGGCATGTGCTGTCGGTCTTGTCGAGATGGTCGAAGTCAGACATCTCTGCCTCATCTCTCGTCTCTTTCTCTCTCTGTCTCTGTCTCTCTGTCCCTGTCTGTCTCTTTCTGTCTCTGTCTCTATCTCTCTCTGTCTCTGTGTCTCTCTCTGTCTCTGTCTGTCTGTCTGTCTCTCTCTCTCGCACGCCCCCCCCCCCCCCCCCCCACAACCCCACCCCAACCCCGTTAACGATTATCTGTGACATTGTAATAACGGGGATGTTTGTTGACATCGACCCACCAATTAAAGCAATGTTGAGATTAACAAGAAATGAAATCTGTTTTGCGCAGCAAGGGAACCTATATGATGCATGGCTTCTTGTGCTGCGTCTTAATTATATTTTTAGAGATGCTTGGGTGTAGCCTAATGCACGAGGATGGGAAGTCCTTGAGGTCCAAGGATGTAGCCTAATAGATGAGAATTGGAAGTCCTTCCGTGTAAAAAACCAGAACAGCAGCAGCAGCAACTACAAAACAAAACAATATGAAGCAGACAATGGGTCACCTTGCTTGGCTTTACTTACTTAAGAAACAGGAAAAGGCTGACAAAAGGTCACGCTATTTAACATACTTCAGTCGAGTTTTTGGATCGAAATGCATACTACATCCCCCCCCCCCCCCCCACTCCCACTCCCCCGAACACACACACACACACACACACACACACACACACACACACACACACACACACACACACACACACACACACACAAACAAACAAACAACCACAAAAAGCAAACAAATGCGCATTCTATCACGTTTGCCCCCTCTCACCCAATCCCTCTCCCCCACCCGCAAATCCTGTCGAATGAAATTTTGGGTGCATGCACCTTTAATCCATTTTCATCATTGATTGGCCGTTCCTCTGGCATCCGCGCTTGCCGGAGGGGAAGGGGGAAGAGGTGTGAGCAGCAGAGTGAAATATCTCGGGTAGTCAAAGCGACCCGACCTTTTCACCGGGGAATCCATAAACTCTACGTAGGCTGGTGAAGCTAGCTGGCTGTCACGGAGGGTGTTTAATTGATGGGAAATCGATATCAACCCCCCACCCCACCCCCACCTTTCCCCGTCCCCTCCATCCCCATCCCCGCACCCACCCACCTCTTCGTTTGTGATTAATGGAAATCTGTTGGAACATTGCGAGTTTTGTCTGACACTCTAAAATTAATAGGCACGGACAGCTCAAGTGGCACAGCCTTGCAGGGATTAAGACTGGTGTAGTGGACATGCACTTATTAGTCCTCTCCTTGACCTCATATGACATCATAAAAAATTATGACGTCCTCGGAACAGTACTCCCTGTTGAATTATTTGGTGTCACAAGACATCTTGCTTGAATTCTTCCCCTCACCCCCCCCCTCTCTTTCTCTTCATTCTTAGGTAGAGCAAACGTCTCCAAAAAGCTAAACACTTCTGAGGCTCCCAAGAACTTGTCAGCCGGTTTGGCCTAGCGGTAAGGCGTCAGGATGATAAGCAGAGGGACCTCGGTTCGAATCTGCTTCGGCTCTCCTTTCTCTTCAAAAGTTGTGGTCTGTGGACACTGTCTTGTGACTTTGTCCCTCACCATTCATTAAACATTAAAATGGCCATTTTCATTGCTGCCCACCTTAATACTGAAGTCATTCTGGTGGTGACAGTGTAGCGATAGGTATATAATCTCCCTCTCCGCCCACCTCCATAACCCCCCACGCCCCCTCTCCCCGTCCCTAATAAGCCTCATGGTTTTTGTGGACGTTAAGCACCATGTTTACTTACTTTACGGAGAGAAAAAAAAATAATCTTTGAGGGTGGGTGGGGGGGGGGGGGGGGTTTGAGACAGCATCACCGAAGGAATCAGAACCTGCACAACAAACTCTTTGGGAGGGAAGAGTTAATGTCCAGCAGTTGCTACCCAAGGAGCACATACAGCGCGCGAGCTGGGCTGATCAGCTTCGTTCCTTCATGAGACTTAAATAAAGCAGAGTTATCTCCGGAGAGGTACTGGCGGAGACCGAGATCCCAGTGTGTGTGTGTGTGTGTGTGTGTGTGTGTGTGTGTGTGTGTGTGTGTGTGTGTGTGTGCTTGTGTGTGTGTGTGTGTGTGTGTGTGTGTGTGTGTGTGTGTGTGTGTGTGTGTGTGTGTGTTTGTGTGTGCTGTGTGTGTGTGTGTGTGTGTGTGTGTGTGTGTGTGTGTGTGTGTGTGTGTGTGTGAGTGCGTGTGTGTGTGTGGGGGGGGGGGTATACCTATTGACGCTACACGTCCTCACCAGAATGATTTTTGCATTACGATGGGCACAGATTAGAGCCATTTAATGTTTTATTCACAGTGAGGGGAAAAGCCGAAAGACAGTATCGCGTTCTTTAGACAAGTTTAGCGTAGAGTAACTGTCTCCGGAGAGCTACTAGCGAGGATATTTCCAGGAGGTGGGTGTGTCAGTGGGTGTGGTGGGGGGTGGGGGGGTGGAAGGGGGGGGGAGACTATACCAAACGCAGCATCACCACCACCAGAATGACTTTTGCATTAAGA
>CAUZXP010000020.1:38975-68975 GCA_963584105.1 Alviniconcha strummeri
TGACTATTTGAACTTCCCCCACTTCAAGTTCATTTCATCCTTATTTGCAAATGTTCATTATTGCAAATAGAAAAAGAGCTCTAGAATGCTTGCATCTGGATTACTTTATAGGTATAATATGTAAAGTGCATAATATGATGTTTAATGAGCAGCATAATATAACTGGTACAGGACTGGACAAAAGTACTTTGAAGACTTGTACCATTTTCATTTTATGATGGTGTGTAATTCTTCAATGGTTTGAATTAATGACTCAGAAGATGAAGGACTGGAGGCAGAGATGAAATTCTGAATGTTAAAAATCTCAAACATCCTGACCAAGTCACACACATGTATGCCATCAATACCATTCACTTTCAACAGACACTTGTACAAAAAATCACCGGCAGTGTTAGGGCACAGGAGGACACGTATGGGTTTTCCTGAGCACATGGATACCACCCTGACCTGAACACATGAGGTGGAAGGTGGAGTAGCTGAGTGGTGATCGAACTACAGACTAAGATACTGCAGGTTCAAAACCAGGACAAAGCAGCATCTACCTTCTCCCAGACCCTCTCATTAGTATCAGGGTGGTGGGCTTAGTGTTGTGTGCATGTGTGAGGAGAGAGAGAGAGAGAGAGAGAGAGAGAGAGAGAGAGAGAGAGAGAGAGAGAGAGAGAGTTAGTTGCATGTGTTTTTTGCGCGTTGATATGAGTGTGGTTTTGTTTGTTTTTGGTGTGTGTGGTGTGTGTGTGTGTGTGTGTGTGTGTGTGCGCGCCGCGCGCATGTGTGTGTGCATCTGGATCTTTGTTGTCACAATATTATATCTGTCTAAAAGAATTTGAAAGTGTTTAGGGTCAAACAAATCAGGCACACTCAGTGTCCATTATTACAGTTATTTCCCAGTAGTACTTTGGATGAGATGAACTGAGGGCTTCAAGTTGAGATCCAAGCCGGTTTTCCACAGCTACAGTCCCACATGACTGTCAGTGGTCCTGTGTGTTACTGGTATGAACCTGCTGAAGAACTAAAGAGCAATGGAAAAATGCCCTGGCAAAATTTTGTAGAAATTTCACTCCATGCTCAGGGTAACTTCAGCAGTATGGCATGGCACGCCTAAATCAGCCGTGAGAAAAACAGCAACTCCAATTCAAACTTTAACACACACTTAAAGAACATAATTCTGTCACTGGTTTTACAGTCTGTGTAATCCTGTAAGTGACTGTTTTGCAACTTGTAACATTTAAGACACAAATTCACATCACTTCTCAAGTACCTCTTTCAAAATGCTTGAAAACTTGGAATACGAGGCATGACTACTTTTGGTCGAAGGCGAGCTTATAAACCTGTTTGTAATTTTCCACAAAATGCACTTCCATTCCTTTTGTGATGAAGTCGGGTAGGTCCATGTAGTCCTTCCTGTTCTCTTCTGGTAGAATGATGGTCATCATGCCAGCTCTCTTAGCCTGGGACAGAGAGAAGAAGTACTAAAGAAACAGGGAAACAAAAGCCAGCCACCCATCACTGGTGAACATGGTACTGTCAGTGAGCACAAAAACGCAGCAGAAGTCACACTACTGCAATCCCCTCTGGAAACAAACTCTGTTAACGTGCAATTCTGTATCAGACAAAATGGACCCAACACATGGCGGAAGATGACAGGCCCTGGTCTAGCACCCAGGTATTTATTTCTTCAGGCAAATTCCTGTTAAAGTAAAAGTATGGTTTCTTCTTAAAACTACTTCACTGGGCATAAAATACCTTCTTTACAGACAGTGAAAATTATTTAGTGAAAGGGAGAAAGAAGAAAAACTCCACGGCAAGATAATATTCCCAGGAAATCTAATAACACTTATGTAGGAAAGCACAACTGCTGTTTACAACTGCTTGTCCCATGCCCAGACCTGCCAACCTCAAATTCAGTAGTGTTTGTGACATTTGTCAGCATTTTTCAACACATCTTTTTTTTTCTACATGCCTGCTTTTCTTTATTTCAGTCTCCCTCTTGCACCCATTTCCTTGCACGTGTGCATGTGTGTGTGCATGCATGCATGCATGTGTGTGTGCGCATATGTTAATTATAGTTTAATGTTACACAATGTGCAGACAAGGGACAAATTTCCATGTATGATTTTGGCATGGACAATAAACAATAGTAATACTTTCTATACTGTTTTTGAAATAAAATATGTGTTCATTGAAAAATGGCTGCCAAAACACCCAAAATGTCCTGGAAGGACATGAAGGAAAATACAGATGGCAACTGGCTGAGGTGGTTGATGGCAAAAAGACAATTGGCTAATGATCAATCTGCTGTGAAATGTGCAACGCCGAGAGCCTCGCTTCAAGATACAACGCAGAGCTGTCTTTTTACCAAAACACAAAAGACCCATGCTCGCCAAATACATTTTCACTGTAGCCAGTTTTACTTGACCGTAACTCCATAACTTATCCGTTTCAACAGAACATAATAGGGTGAAACCGTAATGGCTGGCACGTCTGCATGCCACTCACAGCAATGGTCTTCTCCTTGATGCCGCCCACAGGAAGAATTTTGCCTGTAAGCGACACCTCCCCGGTCATGGCCAGGTCCTGTCGGGCAGGTCGGTTCTGAGCCAAGGACAGCAGAGCTGTGGCAATGGTGCTTCCGGCGCTTGGCCCATCCTTCGGTGTGGCTCCCTGCCAGCAGAAGACAAGGCGTTAGTTCTCAGATGCCCCCACCCCCACAAGCGGTTAGTTCACAGAACCCCCCCCCCCCCCCAAGGTGTTAGTTAATGGACCCCCCCCCTTTCCCCAAGGCGCGAGTTCACAGGTTCACCCCCCCCCCCCACCCCCAAACCCCCTCCCAAGGTGTTACTTGACAGAAGTCACCCCACCCACCCCCACGTGTTAGTTCACAGAAGTCCCCCCCCCCCCCCCCCCCAACAGTGTTAGTTCACAGAATTCCCCTCCCCACCCACCCCCCAGGTGTTAGTTCGCAGAAGTCTCCCACCAGGAGTTTCCACACAGGGTCACCTCAGGGACAATCAAACTCTTGGCCCAACCAAACTGACATCTCAAAACTGTTCCCATATGTAAATGTTTTTTCCTCATGAGGCGCCCCTTTCCTCAGTGAAGTCTATCCACACAAGCTGGGACACAACCCACAGCGAGCGCAGACCTCGCATGACCCCCAGCCTACCTCGGGCACGTGGAGATGCAAGCTGGCCTGCTGCAGAAACAGGTTGTCTGGGTAGTACTTGGCCATGAAGGACTTGGCAAAGGTGTAGGCCAGCTGGACGCTCTCTTTCATCACACTTCCCAGGTTACCCGTCATCTCCAGGGTGCCCGTCTCCTGGGTCGAGGCCTTGGGGTCGTATGGTTTCTTCAGCACCGTTTCTATGTAGAGAGTCGATCCGCCTGAAACCGAGTGAAGCAGGGCACTGGCATAAAAGACTGCTAACCAACTCTCTAAACACAGATCAATGGTTATGCACCCACCCACCCACACACACACACACACACACACACACACACATGTAAAAACATGCTAACAGACAGACAATATGACTACATGTCACAGAAATTCAAAGTAGTAAGCACCTGAATAAACATTTGTGACAGAAAAAAACAAACTTTCATGCATGAACAGACAAACAGAAACATGGTCATATGTGATCATGAATTTAAAGAAACAGACAACACAGACCACACGCATGCATGCATGCAAGCGCGCACGCATTCACGTGCATACACACACACACACACACATACAGAAACACACACACACACACACACACACACACATACACACACACACACACACACAATCACAGATGCTCAACACACATACAAACACAAGACAAATGTACTTACATCTACACACACATACTCAGTCTCATCCACCCATGCATTCACATATGCACATATTCACACATGTATGCACAGACACACACACAGACACACACACACAGGCACACATGCATGCACACACACGCATGCATGCACGCACGTGCACACACACACACACACACACACACACACACACACACACACACACACACGCACACAAACACACACACACACATGTGCATCTAGAAACGCAGGCCAACCCATTTACAACTGACCCATGGAGGTCCACGCCAGGCCAGCGATGACACCAGGTGGAGTCTTTTCGTACATGCGATCATGGGAAAAGAGGGGACGACCCACGTAGTCCTGCAAGTTTTCCTTGTTCACCGTCAGCGAGTCCAGCCCTTCACTCACCATCTTGAATGCTGCCTTGCGGTAAATCTGAAGCAGCCAGGAAAAGAACAGTTTCAACTGTGGTCAGCAGATCAGGCAACACCACTAAAAACGAGACTTTGCAAGGAACACTGACATTTAGTCAAAGTTGTATTAGTGTATACAGCACGCTGACAAAAGTACTGAATCAGTAAACACTAAATGACAAAACACACAACCATCTAACACACTGACAGATGCACATATACAGCCAATACAAGTGACAGCCAGATCAGACAGCCTGGCAAGTACAGTGTACTAAGTGGGCTATAATTATCATACAGCATAAGTAAAAACCAGCTGAGCTCAAACCTTTGAACAGTGAGCATCACAGACTCGATCAGGTAAGTTTCATGATTATGGTCAATGAGAAACAGCTACTAAGCGGCTGAAACGTGACACAGATCTAGCCTTCTGCCCATAGCACTTCTGCGTCCAGGTTGTTCTGCACTTCATGCTTCTTTGGCCAAATAACTTTCAAGTCAACGAAGAGAGGACAGGGCTACCAGGCTATAAGGTCACATGCCTCATGTCTGTTTGTCAAAAACAGCAACCCTGCATGTGTGAATGTCCAGTAGGAATGTACCTGCAGAGGAACATGAAAGACACCAGGGAAAACAAAACACTGACTTGAATCAGCGACCACTGCACATCTCCCATGTGCAATTTAAAACAGATGGTGATAAGATTAAGGAAAACACTGTTCAAAATCAAACACACTCTGTCAAGTGACACACCATCTGCACGCTGTAGCTTCTGCATGTCAGTTGAATGACTGTCTAGCAAAAGCACGCTGGCACAGATGGGCAGGCAGGCAGGCAGGCAGGCAGGCAGGCAGGCAGGCAGGCAGGCGGAGAGACAGACTGACCTTTTCTATGTGCTTCTGTAGGTTCCTGACACCACTCTCACGGCAGTAGGATTTGATGAGTTTCTGCAGGGCATCGTCGGTGACATTCACTTTCTCGTTCTGCACGCCGGTGTGACTCAGGGCCTGGGGCACCAGGTACAGCTGCCCGACAAAACCATCAGACGTCTCGCCATTAAACACATACAGCTTTCACACAAACCAGGTACAACTGCCAGACAAAACCATCAGACGTCTTGCCATTAAACACATACAGCTTTTACAAAAAACAGGTGCAACTGCCCGACAAAACCATCAGCCGTCTCGCCATTAAACACATGCAGCTTTCACACAAACAAGGTACAACTGCCCGACAAAACCATCAGGTGTCTCACCATTAAACACATACAGTTTTCTCACAAACCGGGTACAACTGCCTGGCAAAATCATCAGACATCTTGCCATTAATCACACACAGCTTTCGCACAAACCAGGTACAACTGGCAGACACAACCATCAGATGTCTCACCATTAAACACACAGAGCTTTCGCACAAACCAGGTACACCTGCTAGACAAAACCATCAGACGTCTTGCCATTAAACACTGACAGTTTTTACCCAAACCAGGTACACCTGCCAGACAAAACCATCAGACAGCTAGCCATCAGACGTCTTGCCATTCTCATCATATACAATATTAAGACTGTGAGCGAGCCACTCTCACTCACCAGCTGAAAGTGAGATTTGTTAGCTATAGTCAGCTGGTGCTTTGAGCCCAGGCAACCACATAGGGTTATATCAGGGCTAAGCTGAACATGAGGAATCACTGGAAAAGTTACAGAAGAAGGTTTACCTTGGCGATGTTGAGCTTTTCCTCAGCCACATAACCAGACACATCAATCATCTCCATGCGATCACGCAGCGGTTCAGGGATGGTGTCCAGTACATTGGCCGTGGTGATAAACAGCACCTGAAAGCGCACACGCACAGACACACCATTATTACGGAACTTCCGGCAGGAACTCCGCAGTCAGAGACTCCAGCAACGAACATCTTTTGTCTGTCCGACACATTGTCAGTCCTGGAAGCCACAGCAGGAGAAGAAAACTCCCTCGTCCTGCAGAAGCTTTCCTGAGGTCATGAAGCACAGACAAGCAGTGGGTACCAGCCCACTGTAGTCTTCCAGGAAAGGAAATGCGGACGAGCTCACCAAACTTGCAGCCAAAGGAAGACAGCAAGACAACAGTACGTGTCACCTTCCAAGAAGAAATGACCCTGTCAGAGCAGCCCCAGGGCAACACACTGAGAGGGGTGACTTCCACTTCCTTGACCGGTGGCAGCAGCTTGAGGTCATCAGACTGCGCGCGGGCCACAGCTGACTCAATGCCCACATGTACAGGGCAATAAAGTTGGAACCATCACCAACCTGCAACTGCAGTCTTGAAGGCCAGATGGCTAAACATTACATACTGCAGAGATGCCCGCTTCTGCAGACAGCAAGACAAAATGTGTGGCCAACAGCAGTCCAGTTGCACACCAAGCTCCACAGAAGCAAGGAGGAACTGGATGTTCATCCTGCAGACTAGACTCTCAGTGTGGTGGTGATCAAGAGGAGGAGTTACGGAGCTCACCACTCAGAATTGTCACACCCGAGACAATTTTGCACCTCATAAATACTTTTGTTATTATAATTATTCACAGTACATGTGTACACATATACACACACACATTCACATACACATGCATTCACTCACGCACGTACACACACACACACACACACAGTTCTTTTAACATGGACCCAAGAATACACTTTTTGTGCCAACACAATTGCTTCTGGGGATAAACACAGATCTGGATCTATGATAATGTTGCGGTAGCTCCTTGGTATGACTGTGTGAGACTGAAAGTTGTGTGGTGAATATAATAATGGGCAACTTTTCACGTCACATCCGCAATATCAGTGAAGCTAACTAGTTGTTTGCCTGATAACATTCTATAGATCAGATCCAGAAAAACTACTGGGCCCTTAATTCACATACACATCAATTAAGCATCATTAAAAAAAATGAAAATGAAAATGAAAGAGTGAAGAGAAGCACAGGAGAGAGAGAAAAAAGAGAGAGAGAGAGAGTGTGTGTGTGTGTGTGTGTGTGTGTGTGTGTGTGTGTGTGTGTGTGTGTGTGTGTGTGTGTGAGAGAGAGAGAGAGAGAGAGAGAGAGAGAGAGAGAGAATGAATGAATGAATGAATAAACTTTATTTTACGAGGGTAGTGGAGAAGACTCGAGGTCTTTTTACATCCAGCCCTCGCCAAGAGAGAGAGAGAGAGAGACAGACAGACAGACAGACACAGACAGACAGACAGAGATGGAGAGAGACAGACAGACAGACAGACAGACAGAGACACACACACAAAGACAGAGACACAGAGAGTGGCAGACAGAAAGCCAGAGAAAGCCATAGAAGAGACAGAGTGAAAGACAGAAAGAAGAGAGAGAGAGATTACATTATTCATCCGAGGCCTCACCATGGACAAGTCTACACTGATATCAAGGTAATGATCCAGGAAGTTTGTGTTCTGCTCTGGGTCCAGAAGTTCCAGGAGGGCTGAAGCAGGGTCTCCTTGGTGACCACGACCTATTTTGTCCACCTGCACACAACCACCTGGTAGTACACCACCCTTAACTGATGGAAAAACAATGTACAGCCTTAAAAGACAGCCTTAACTGCTTACCAAATGCCACTTCTTTTCTAGGTTAAAGAAAGTGGATGTATCCCCCCACCCCTCTCCCCACCTTCCCCAACAGACCTGAAATTGGGTGCATGGTTCCATTGTCTGTTAGACTGCTTACCCTCCACAATACATCCTTTCTACTATCCCCAAAAGTTTATCTCTGACTACATCTACAAAAGCACATTTCTATTTGATTCTGAAAATATAATCATTGCTATTTTTATCAGGTTTTCCCTCGAAATGGCCAACTCTCCCTTATCAATCTACCAGCAGCTTTTGAGCTAACTGGTCTTGGCCACAATTGATCAGCTCTGACTTGAAATAAAAACTTGCAGCAAAATAGCAGGAGCGGTGACTCTAGCAACCCTGCAGCAGACATGTGTGACTGACAGCATTTTGCTTCAAAGCAAGGCAGGTACAAACTAGCAACTGCTATTGAGGTAGTGTATGGGATTGTGTATACAGCACTTAATAACATCAAGTATTAGATAATACAGCACATACTCCACCTAATGACTGCTATATATAATATGCATGTGTGCAGATGTGTGATCTTCCATGCTACAGCAGTGGTGAAAGGAAACAATCTGGAATTCCAGATATTATGCCAGAATGCTCTGATCACTGTAAAAACTAGGAGCTTAGTGGTCAAAGGAAACAATCTGGACATCGGGATATTACGCCAGAATGCTTTGACCATGGTAAAAACTAGGAAGGATGTAAGGGTCAGGGAAGCAGCTGACAGTCGGACAGAAAACCCAGTTCTGTCGCACAGAAAACCCTGCCAACTCAGTCTCACCTCATCAATCAGCACCAGTGGATTCTCCGTCTTGGTTTTCTTGAGGCACTGGATCAGCTTCCCCGGCATGGCCCCCACATATGTACGCCTGCACAACAGACCACCACCCTCCGTTCTCGACAGATCCTATGGCTTTACACAGTCACACAAACATCATGTGTGGACTGCCACATCTACATCATGATCCGAAACTAAACAGCCCCATCATGTGTGAACTGCCATATCAACACCGTCCCAAACCAAACAGCCCCGTCATAACTGGACTGCCCCATCCACATCACCATCCCAAACCAAAACAGCCCTTCATAATTGGGCTGCCACAGCTACATCACTATCCCAAACAAAACAGCCCCACCATAACTGGACTGCCACATCTACATCACCATCCCAAACCCTACAGCCTCATGTCATGTGGGCTGCCACAGCTACATCATGATCCACAAAGGACGGTCCCTGGACAGTGAACAAAACAAAAGGAAACGGTTCCCAGGAGCTGACTGGCATCTTCAGTGGCCCTGGGAACTGTTTCCTTTTGTTCAGGGCCACTGAAGATGCCGGTCAGCTCCTGGGCAAACAAAACTCCTCTCAGCATGGCCCTGTCAGTACTCCTCTTGGCCCTCCACAAAACTCCTCCTGGGCCTCCTCAAAACTCCTCCTGGGCCTCCATAACATTCCTGGACCTCCACAAAACTCCTCTATGGCCTCTAACGTCCCTGTTCACTGGGTTGTGAACAAGCGCTACATGGCAAAATGAAGCCACTTTGCCCGCAGGGCAGGTGATACATGGTGACCATGTAATAAAATGTTGACGTGCACAACCCCTCACCCTTACATACTGGGTGGACCAGCGGCTTTGAGGGGAACTGAGCAACTGAACAATCACTGAGAGAGAGAGAGAGAGAGAGGGAGAGAGAGAGACAGAGACAGATAAAAACAAAAACAGTAAAACACTTACAAGTGAGTAAAGAAATTAACCAAACATTTGACAATTTTTTTTTTTTAAATGGGGGGTGGGGTTGATTTTATTTCAGCAGCAACATCAACTATGCTATGCAGTTGTGTACCTGGCTGAACCCCCCAACACCCCCAAATTAAAAAAGAAAACTGATAACCAGCAGCTAACTGGCACCTTCAGTTGAAAACAAAAAGTAGTATATGAAGAAATAAAAGGGAATTGTTGACCATTGACCTGACTTTTGTACTGAGTTCTTACCTATGGCCTTTGATCTCTGCCACGTCAGTCATCCCTCCCACACTGAAGCGGAAGTACTGTGTAGAAACACAAGAGAAAAAACCAAGATGAAATACTTCTTGGAACCATTTAGGTCATCACTGACCTCTCTGTGTTAGATTATAAAATAAAAAAATCTGTCTTTTGCATAACTGCATGTACAGACATCCAGACTGAAACACCCTCCCCCCCCCCCCCCACCCCACAGGCACATATACAGTCATGCATACATGCATGCATGTATGGATGCATGCAAGCACACAGACACACACACACCGAGACACACACACATTCACACAAACACACACACACACACACACACACCGAGACACACACACATTCACACACACACACACACACACACACACACACACACACACACACATCCTTCTCCAAAGCTGGGACAAACTGTCATGTGGAACAGCCTTCCCTTCTCAGTCCCTCATCCTCTAACAGCTTTCATCTTTCAAATCCAGTCCTCCAGACTCAAAACCCATCTGTTCGCTTCTCTGCTTCGTACATTCTCTTGTAACTTATCTGCTAAGACTCTGCTGAGGACTGAAGCAAAGTAAGTGAGTGAGTGAGTGTGTGTGTGTGTGTGTGTGTGTGTGTGTGTGTGTGTGTGTGTGTGTGTGTGTGTGTGTGTGTGTGAGAGAGAGAGAGAAAGAGAGAGCGTGTACTTGTGCGGATGTGTGTGGCTCTTTTGTCTGACTTTTAGGTGGTATTAAAAAGAGACGCCACTGCATTCTAATTATTGTTATTCATAATCATTTAGCATACAAGTACCTCTCTGTTGAGAGCCCGAGCAATAGACTTGGCAATGCTGGTTTTGCCCACACCCGGAGGTCCGTGAAAACAGAGAATCTTGCCCTGTGTGTGACCCTTCAGCTGGCTCACTGCAATAAACTCCTGCACACAGATGCACACACATATGTACATACACACACACACACACACACAAATGCACACAGAAAGTAGTAACATTTTGGCTTGCATGCTCTTCTGAAATTATTTTAACCCAAATTGGTCGCCACATCTGACCAAAACAGAAATCGCACACCTTGGAAACTGATCAGTGTAATATCTTCCAGGCAATCTGCAGAAGAAACGATCCCAGAAATGGGAATTAGGATGACCCTATAGGCCTAGTTATACTGTCAGTGCTTAGGAGCATTATCTAGCAGGTGGAAGACTACAAAACTGAAAACAAAATGTACACTAACATCAAATATGAATGAGATACAATGGGGGCTTAAGAGCATGAACTAGATAGTGGAAGATTATAAAACTGAAAACAAAATGTACACCAACATCTAACATAATGAGATAAAATGGGGGCCGCCTCGACTTGAGTTTCATCGCATCATCAAGTCCCATGGCATACTAGTCAAATGGCATACTAGAACTGGGACAGCTGATTACTGTGCGCTGTGCTGTTCATCTTAAAAGACATTATGCAGCATGCACTGTTCTGACAGATTCAACCTCTTGGGGACAGCTAATTCACTGACCATTTACACTTCCCCATATTACAGCACTTTCCTTGGTGTCTGACACATGCTTGCACCATGTTCTGCTCGTTGGCTGCAACACCGTCAGAGCTGTGCATTGTACTCAGTAGAGTACTATCTGTTGATCCACTGACCAGGATGCGTTTCTTGACATCCTCCATCCCATAATGATCCTCATCCAGCACTGCACGAGCCTTTTCCAGGTCCAGAGACTCCTTGCTGCATATGCCCCAGGGCAGTAACGTCAGCCAGTCCAGGTAGTTGCGGGTGACGCTGTCAACAAAAGGAGCCATGTATGCAGCTTCGACAAAATAGGTATCTGGCTTGAAAAGAAATAGCAAACAAATAACTCACTCAGCAGGGGAGGGCAGTAGGGATGGGGGGAGGGGGGGGGACTTTTTTTTCTTTTTTTTAAACCCAGGTGACCAGTACAGTTCTATTAGGGCAATGGCAGAGGTGAACCAAATGTAAATAAAGTGTTTCTTCAGGGTTTTTTTTTTTTTTTTTTTTGGTGTGTGTTTGTTTGTTGGGGTGGTAGGGGGAGTACAAAGTACAATAAACACTTCAAACGAGAAATTTTTGAATGACTTTTTTTTTGTGTGTGTGTGTGTGTGTGTGTGTGTGTGTGTGAGTGTGTGTGTGTGTGTGTGTTTGTGTGTGTGTATGTGTGTGTGTATGTGTGTGTGTGTGTGTGTGTGTTGGGGCAGTGGGTGGAGTACAATAAACACTGCAAATGAGAAATTCTTGAACAACTATCGACATGGAATCTCCTAACCATGAGATTGTCTCCCTTGACATACTAACATATTCACTGATGCTGTAACAAACCCACAAATCCTGGCAGACATGTCTGACAAACCATGACTGGTCTGCAAATCCACAGCACTTGTAATACCGTTGTACAATTCACAGTAACAAAAGATAAACATATGGCATATCCGCGCAGGAATCAGATGTGAAATAAACTCTTGATGCAGAATCAGAAGGAAGAGAAAATCAACTCCAAAACAAAACGTTACAACAACAGCATCTTTATTTACTGAAGCTGATGGCCAACAGGAGTGGCCTGTGTGCAACTGCTGCCCAGCTGTTTTTACATTTGCTTAAACTTCTTTAATGCCAAGTTGTCTCCAAAGAGGTACTGGCGGGTAATGAGATCCCAGGAGTGGGGAAAGAGGGAGACTGTACCTAATGCTGCACTGTCACCATCAGAATGACCCCTGCACTAGGATGGGCTGCGATGAGAACCATTTTAATGTTTCATTAACTGTGAAGGACAAAGTCACAAGACAGTGTCCACAGGGTACCATTTTTGAAGAGAGGTAGAGCCAAGGCGGAATCAAACTGACGTCTTTCTGCTTACTAGCCGAATGCCTTACTGCTAGGCCAAACCAGCTCACCCGTTTCTATGTTAATTGGGTCTTTTGTTTTAATATAGCACTATTCTCTGCGTCTGAGCTGACTCACTGCCCTCAAGTCACACGACACTCTGAATGACAGTGAACGGATATCAAACTAACAGTCAGCACAGAAAACCGACCCTGGAGAAGATGAATTCTGTTGCTGCTCCTGCCAGGAACTGGACCTGCAGCCTTCTGATCACAAGTCCTGTGCTCTGCCACTCAGCTGTCCCCACCCCAGGGACACCAACAAAAGGTCTGCCCTTTCATTACTGTAATAATGAGACTTTTCACACTTCTTCAAAATTAACACAAAATCAGCATTGGTCTCTACTACTGCCATCTACAATAACCCCCACCACTACCAAACAAAAACAAGAAGACCCCTCCCTCCCCAGCCCCCTTCCCCTGACAATAAATAAAATGTAAATAGACAAAAAAAGAAAAAGAAAATCATAACAGATACTTAAGAATGCAAGCAATGAAATCTTCTTTTTTTCCTTTTTTTTAATCTGATTAAATCTGGATGCAGTAAAATCTGCAGTACAGCCTCCAGTTACATAAAACCAATGATCAAGCTAAGAAGTGCAGAGAGCAAGGAATGGAGAAAAGAAAGCAAGTAACCTGAATTCTGAGGAGTGGCTTTCCAAGTAGGCCAGCTTGGTCATCTCCTCGTCAATCACTTCCATCACATGCGGCGGCACTTTTTTGTCCTGCCGCAGAGAGAAATCAAATTAATGGACATTACGAGCTGATTGTCACCTGCACCTTGACGTCAGTTTTTCATTTTACACACACAACTTCTTCTTTTTCAACTGGTGTTTAAAAATAAAAAAGCAGTAAAATAAAACCACAACAATTATAACACCTCAATGTAAATGAGTGCATTAAACTTAAAGTAAGAAAAAATTCAATAAAATACAACGGAGTACTTGAGAGACAAAGAAAACAAAAAGAAAATGGCTGCAATCACTGGGTCAACTTTCTGTGCTGTCTCTACTTCAGTATCTGTTCCTCCCCTGTGTTACTGCAGCAGTATGTAAAATATCCCAGTCATTTTGCCAAAAGTGCAAGTAGCAGGTTACAGCTAAACACACATACATCCTCTGTATGTGGCTTCAAATAAAGTGATACTGTAAGCTGGTGCATAGTCGTGGTGTGCACAGAACTTGTGCTGAGACAGCAACAGTTTCATGTGGCAATCAAACAACACTGTTAACACTTCGGTGGCTATTCAAAACACACTGTGTAAAGCTACAGTCACTCATTCAGAGTTGCATACAACTATACAACTAAAGCACAGACGCAGAGAATAATGCCATATTTGCTATGGTGAAGTGCTTAGGGCTATCTTGAAATAAGGCACTCAGCAGATGTTTATATAAATCATAATAATAATAATAAAGAGGATTTCTAGAGTGCCCATCTACTACACAAGGTGGGAGCACAAGGTGCTTTACAACACCCACACACTGACCCCCCCCCCCCCCACACACACACACACACACACACACGCTGGACAGGGGGATAGGGATGACTGCGAAAAAGACAGTTTAGAAATAGTTACTGAACATTTTGAAGGCAGCTTTAAAAGAGGAGCCAGAATCAGAGTGGCAGAGTGTTTGAGGCAATAAATAAATGATAGTACTGAAAGTGTTGTCACGACATTAAACGTGGGTCAAGATCACAAAAAATTGGTATAAACACGCAAAGGTGACAGAACTTAACAGAATGCCCTCACATAAGTTTCCAGGACCTCACTATAACAACACATATATATATATATATCACACTTGGATGTTACTATGTTTGGCAGCTTTGGACTCTGGACACACACACACACACACTCTCTCTCTCTCTCTCTATTACACAGAATGGTAAAAAAATTGACACGAGTCGAAAGGCACATGACCAGCACCTTCAGTCTCCCACGGAACTTCTCATCGATGGCATCCTTGTCATCCTTCTCCAGGCCCAGTTCCTTCTTGATGATCTTGAGCTGCTCTCGCAAGATGTACTCGCGGTGCTGCTTCTTCACCTTGTCCTCCACCTGCCCACCCACAACACCACAATCCAGTCCCCGCACTCCACTCCCGCTGCTCAGCCTGTCCACTGCAGATGGCAGTGCTCGGTAAAACCAGTGGTTGGTAAACGTGAAATTGATAACAATGAAAATAAAAGCAGGCACCTATGATACACCTCAGTTACCCACCAAAGCATATCACACCCACACCCACACACACAAAGTCAGAGAGAGAGAGAGAGAGAAAGTGAGAGAGAAGCGAGTTATACACTGTAATCAAATAAAGGGAGCATTACATGTTAGATTGGTTGCATTTGTTCACTACCCCTCCTGCCCCCCCCCCCCCCCCCAATGAAAAATTGCATTTAACACTGCACACACACACACTAACACACACACACACACACACGCATGCACACACACACAAATACCACCAATAACAACAAAAAGCAAAAGCAGCCAACAAAAAGCAAAGCATGCTGACCCTAACCAATGCAGACACTAACCAATAAGCATACAAACACCCCCAAGAAAGAAATCCCCAGTGAAGTGAAGCTCCCATCCAGCCTCCCACAACATTACCTCTCTCCCGATTCTCTGCTGTAGTTTGCTCAGCTCATACTCCTTCTTCAACAGTGACAGCGCCAGCATCAGTCGTTTGGGGATCTGTAAGGGACACAGCATTATCATGTACTTAATGAAATCTGACTGCACAGTGCCAGCATCAGTCGTTTGGGGATCTGTAAGGGACACAGCATTATCATGTACTTAATGAAATCTGACTGCACAGTGCCAGCATCAGTCGTTTGGGGATCTGTAAGGGACACAGCATTATCATGTACTTAATGAAATCTGACTGCACAATGCCAGCATCAGGTGTTTGGAGATCTGTAATGGACACAGCTTTATCATGTACTTAATGAAATCTGACTGCACAATGCCAGCATCAGGTGTTTGGAGATCTATAAGGGACACAGCATTATCATGTACTTAATGAAATCTGCACAGTGCCAGCATCAGGTGTTTGGAGATCCGTAAGGGACACAGCATTATCATGTACTTAATGAAATCTGACTGCACAGTGCCAGCATCAGGTGTTTGGAGATCCGTAAGGGACACAGCATTATCATGTACTTAATGAAATCTGATTGCACAGTGCCAGCATCAGGTGTTTGGAGATCTATAAGGGACACAGCATTAGCATGTACTTAATGAAATCTGATTGCACAGTGCCAGCATCAGCCATTTGGGGTTCTGTGAGTGTGAGGGACACAGCACTGTCAAATACTTGATGAAATCTGACTGCCACCAAAGAAGCTGTGGGTTTGGGCAAATCCTTATGGTGGATTGCTCACTTTGCCACAACACACCCGATCAAGACCTGTTGCATTAGCATGGCAAGTGAAATGCTGAACAAGAAAATCACCTTATCTCAGGATATGCTGTGGCAAGGGAAGGATGTAACAAGAGACGTTTTTAGCTTTCACTGGTCTGTGGTTGCAAATATTTGCATTGTTTAATGTACGCTTAACATCCCATCCACTGTCGCCATAAGACAAAAATATTTCCCAGGTCTGCTGTCAGGAGAAGAAAAAAAAGTGTGTGTGTGTGTGGGGGGGGGGGGGGGGGGGGGGGGGAGGGGTCCTTGAGTTTGATGCCTGAAAGTGAACGATCACTTGCTATTTTTTCCACTACAATGAAGTATGGTGGAAAAATGACCCTCACTGTCTGCCCAACCACTACAAGTCCTGTTCAAGGTCATTAGCTGTCATGCTGAGGTTCCACAGAAAAGACAATCAACTCACATTCATTGTTCCACAGAAGAGACAATCAACTCCCATTCAGTGTTCCACAGAAGAGACAATCAGCTCACATTCAGTGTTCCACAGAAGAGACAATCAACTCACATTCATTGGTCCACAGAAGAGACATTCCACAGAAGAGACAATCAGCTCACATTCATTGTTCCACAGAAGAGACAATCAACTCACATTCACTGGTCCACAGAATAGACAATCAGCTCACATTCATTGTTCTACAGAAGAGACAATCAACTCACATTCAGTGCTTCACAGAAGAGACAATCAACTCACATTCAGTGCTTCACAGAAGAGACAATCAACTAACATTCAGTTTTCCACAGAAGAGACAATCAACTCACATTCATTGTTCCACAGAAGAGACAATCAACTCCCATTCAGTGTTCCACAGA
The DNA here is from genome assembly GCA_963584105.1 of Alviniconcha strummeri. Taxonomy (NCBI): domain Eukaryota; kingdom Metazoa; phylum Mollusca; class Gastropoda; family Provannidae; genus Alviniconcha; species Alviniconcha strummeri. Next base: position 55,973 of record CAUZXP010000020.1, read on the forward strand.
AGAGACAATCAGCTCACATTCAGTTTTCCACAGAAGAGACAATCAACTCACATTCAGTTTTCCACAGAAGAGACAATCAGCTCACATTCATTGTTCCACAGAAGAGACAATCAGCTCACATTCACTGTTCCACAGAAGAGACAATCAACTCACAGTGTTCCACAGAAGAGACAATCAGCTCACATTCAGTGTTCCACAGAAGAGACAATCAGCTCACATTCAGTGTTCCACAGAAGAGACAATCAGCTCGCATTTAGTGTTCCACAGAAGAGACAATCAACACAAATTCAGTGTTCCACAGAAGAGACAATCAACTCACATTCAGTGCTTCACAGAAGAGACAATCAACTCACATTCAGTTTTCCACAGAAGAGACAATCAACTCACATTCAGTTTTCCACAGAAGAGACAATCAACTCACATTCAGTGTTCCACAGAAGAGACAATCAGCTCACATTCAGTGTTCCACAGAAGAGACAATCAGCTCACATTCATTGGTCCACAGAAGAGACAATCAACTCACATTCAGTGATCCACAGAAGAGACAATCAACTCACATTTGTTTCCTCAAGGACTTCCTGCAGTTCATAGGGCTCCCCAGCAGTCAAAGCAGCACCTGGAAGTAGGTTGACAGAACAGCTGAAACCAGTCCTAACTTCTGAAACCAGTCCTAACTTCTGAAACCGGTCCTAACTTCAAGACTTTACTTGTTGGTCACTGCCAGTGTGTCATGGTTAAGTTTTGAGCGAGTCACATCAATCCATCAACACAAACAGGCCTAGCTACAAAAAAATGATGGGCAAAATTCAATCTCCCATTGAAGAACAGCAATATATTCTCATTGTGTCACTGTGTCAGGGTTACGTTTGGAGTGAGTCACATCATTCCATCAACACAAACATGCCTAGCTCCAAACTGTCTCATATAATGGGCAAAACTCAATCTCCTATTGAAGATGACACTGCAAACAATTCACTAGGAATATATTCTCATTGTGTCAATGTTAAGTTTTGAGTAAGTCTCATCTATCCATTAGTATAAAACATGCCTAGCTACAAAATGTCTTGAATGATGGGCAAAACTCAGTCTCCCACTGAAGAGGGCACAACAGAAAATTCAATAGCAATATATTCTCCATGACCATGTTTAGAACAGTTCTAAGTGTAAGGCTGATTTTTAAAGGGGAACTGAACCAAAGAGGGAATATGGCTTAAAAATTAATGTTCATGATGAAGAAACAACAACAAAAAACATGACATAAGAAATGAGATGACATAAGAAAACAGAATGAGATCATATAAGTCCCATAGAGAATTTAGACAAGTTAAAAAACAAAAAATTATAAATCCTGGCAGCCTGGCAGGAAACCACACACAGAAAGTCAAACTCCAAGCATCAGCTGATGACACCCTTCCTCCAACTATTGCCATAACTGGTTGCACCAGAGGTCTCTGAAAACTGTCAGCACTGTCAGGTTTCCATTTGTGCCCAAATGGCAGAAAGTTTGCAAAATACAAATACAACTAAATTATATCAGCTGTTTCCTTTATAACCTCGCCCTGACATAACCATAATGGTTGACCTGCTCTTATAACCACTCACAGTGCTTATGTCAGCACAAAATCAAAAGCACAAAAATCAAATCAAAATCATCTGAGTCGAGATGGAATTGTCCTTTCTTATGCATCTGACATTTACGTGCACGTGTCAGCATATGTGGATTCTGCTGTCTTAATTAATGCTGACACTTTCTGCATACTTTACAGAGGGTACTGACAGCATCAGACTTAGCAGACAGGTGTTCAAAGACAAGAAGCAGCCTTTCACCGGCATAACAAAAATATTATAGCAGCGTTTGGAGGAAGGGTGCAGGAAAATGATGCCTGCAGTGTAGCAGACCGAGAAGCAGCCACAGACGAAGTCTCACCCAGATCGCTGATGTACACAGGGTTGTCAATCACTCTCTGCCCCGCCTGGATGATCTGAGCCAGGTTCTCTCTGGTACCGCAAAATTATGGTTTGAAAAACAAAGAGTAAAAAATTAAACAATGTTCTTACACCATCCTTGTAACAGAAACTACAGGTCAAAACAACAACAACAACAACAAGTAAAAACTAACTAGCGATCTAATTTAGGCAATGTTCACACATCCCTTTTCCTTAACCTTTTTCCTGCGCGTTGGATGTCACATGATTTCATCACTGACAAAGTGCCTTCTGTCTGCTTTTAGCATGCTGGAAGTGTTCCTGCTTGAATTCCAGTTTCTTCAGTTCTTGCAAATTATTACGTTTATTACATACATGTAACAAAGTTTTCAAACAAGAACTGTATGACCAGCTTTACCTTTTCTCAAGCAAGATCTTGGAAGAAAACAGCATTAAAAGTGTAAAATTCTTGACAGTGAAAGGGATAAATTAACAAACACATAGTGAGGAGTAACTGTCTCCAAAAAAACAAAAGAAAGAAAAAATAGATGATGCAGAAGTTATTTCATAAAATTACATCCCTAAAATTATCAAATTTCGCCCATTCATAGAATCATACACCAGTGTTTAATATATTGTTTTAAAATTATGTATTTGTGCATTCAATTCTTTGTTAGTGGCAGTTGTATATCTAAACAAGCTGAAGACAATGCTGTTACACCTCAAACCAAATGGTTTAAAAAATCAGGGGAGATAAATCTGGGAAGATTAAAAAAAGAAAAAAAAGATGCATTCTATCTAACTGTAAGGACTGAAATATGTTTTTGCTCTGTTTGTTGGGAGAGCTGCCCATTAAAAAAAAAAAAAAAAGGGGGGGGGGGGGAACTGAAGATCAAGGTCCACATACCTGTACAGTGGGTTCATGGCAATGATGTCTCGGATAGTTTTCACCACTTCTGAACTTAGTGCCTGCCAAGAGGGGGAGAAAAAAAATGGATTAGTAGTAGACAAGTTGTACCAAAGACAGAAATCAGGTACAAGATAATATTAGTCTGTAACCAGGAGAACAAATGCTTGCTTATGTTTGCCCTGCTACCCATCTTCACTTCACAAATTTTTGTTTGTTGTTGTTGTTGGTTGTTTTTTTGGGGGGGGAGGATTCAAACTGGAAAAATACAAAATCATTACCGTAAAGAGATGTAATCTGGGATTCAGCTCAGAAAGTTACGTTTGGTTTTGGCAACAGACAAAACAGTAGACTTGACCTGTAATGGGCATTGCCCATAATTGCAGCCTGTGACTTGCATCTGTTTTTAGTTTTTATTTTAGTGTGTGTGTGTGTGTGTGTGTGCGCGTGCGCACACGTGCGTGCGTGCATGTGTATGTGTGTTTCACATACTGTGTCAAATATGTTTCACGTGAATCAAACAAAAACATCCAGCCCATTCTTCTACTTCCCACTGACAGATTTAAAAATTAAAAATTGAATTGCCCTTCATTTCAAAAACATGTTCACCATGAAAACTTGATCTTCATGGTCTTCCAGTGAAACTTGAGTGCATCCCTGTCATTTATAACAAAAGATGGTATTCTGATAAAAAAATGAAAATAAAAAAAAGAAGTCTATGAGGCCAAAACCACAAGCAATGCCATTCTAGACAAAGACATTACATCACTGAACAAATGTATCAGCGCAGAGCGGATCTTCAAGCTCTGCTCACCTTGACTTCATTGTTGCTTTCAAACGGCTCATGCTCCAGATTCTCCGTCTCCACCATCAGAACCTTGCTGAACACTTCCACCTGCTCCTTTCCCTCTGGCTTTTGCCCACCACCTGCTGAAGAGGGCAAGGGTGTTACTACGTCACCAGTTGTTGCTGCTGCCTCGGCCTCTCGGCGACCATTTTTCCGTCGACCCCTCCTTCGGTGATTGCTCTCTTCCCCAGTCTCAGGTTCTAAGAGGAAATGAAAAGAGCAATTATGCTCATGTGACTCACAGTCAAGTGCAGAACACCCTGAAAATGTGCTTATCATCTCCCTAAAACTAGTAAAAGGTTAAAAATACACACCAGTCACATGAAGCATACTGTGCATGGTATGAAGAAACCATATTACATTTAAACTACAGTGAACAAGAACCTACAAACCAAAACTTGCACTTTATGTTTTGGGCAAACCTGTGAGCAAGACCTTCAATGCTGCAAATGCGACTGTATCTCTCCTAGTCCTGCACAATCACTGAAATGTTGCTGTGAAAGTACAACAAAAATTATGCAAAACGATTCTCTATCAAAGGTCAGCAAATACCTGCCTCCCTTGGTGTGAGCAGATAAAATGAGTCTATCGTCAAGTTTTTTCCACTGGACAGGAGCAGCACAAAACATTACCTGTTTCTTTGACAGCTGGTCCTGGGTCGTCTGACAGAATCAAGTCAGTGATCTTGATCCTGAACAACAGTAAATGTGATAATACCTTGAGATAAATTATACTGCACCTTGTCAGTTATTGTCACAAACTCCAAGAACTGGTTTATAAAACCCTTCCTCCAGCCACTGCCATAATTGGTTCAGGCATGAAAACTGACTGAATGGAAAATCTCTGAAAATGAGGGTGATCTTGGGAAATACCTCCCCCACCCCCACACCCACTAACACCCTATTCTGAAATCATTTTATGGAAATAAAGAAAACTGAGTGACACAGTGTTCATGTACACTACAATTGCCTCAAAGAGGCCTCCTGCCTCCACTAATTGGCACAGCCACTGTCATCAAACTTTTTTTCAACTGTTGACAACTCAAGTGACAGACTCTGTGTGTGTGTGTGTGTGTGTGTGTGTGTGTGTGTGTGTGTGTGTGTGTGTGTGTGTGTGTGTGTGTGTGCATGCGCGTGTGTGTGTGTGCACATGCGTGTGTGTGTGTGTGTGTGTGTGTGTGTGTTTAGCTTAGTCTTGTTTATTACTCACAGACTCAAACTTAAGTTGAATATTAATTTGGTTCTGGGCTAACATCAGTAACAACTGTCAAGGAAATCATGCCTCAAGACAGCATGAGCAACTGCAGGCCTGCAGGCCTTTGGTGAAGAAGCCAGGAATCAGGAGACCGTAAGTAATGATGAAGCTCAGGACAACACCTAACATTTAACAAGGAATGTCAATAAAGAAGAAGAACCTAAGAAGACAATACAGGTGAAGAGAAAGCAAAAGAATGGGGAAAGACAAAAGAAGAATAAAAAGAAAAGTAGAAGAAGTTAAGAAGACAATACAGGTGAAGAGAAAGCAAACGAAAGAGGAAAGGTATAGACGAAAGGGGGTAGGGGTGCTTTTCAATTTCAGTGCACAGTGTACCTGCGATGAGCCATGACAAGCATGCGGAGCTTGTCTCCCAGGTCCTGCATCTCCGTGATCTGCACAAAGCATCCCACACTGTAGATGTCCTCCAGTTTCTCCACCACTTCAGATTCATTCCTGAAGAGTGAAAACAGTCCCAAGTGTAAGTGTACATGGAATGAATGAAGAGTGACACACACCTTGAATTAGTTGAAATAAGATCAAATGCAATGCAATTGCAAATGGCCTGAATAAGCACTACCACAGTGACGGTACCAGTACCATCATCATGCAAGGGTTAGCAGCATACAAATAAACAATGACCATGATGAACCACTAAGTCTGTCAACTTACCAAGAGGAAACTTGGTGTCAAGAAAATTACATGGGGCATGAGGATACCTATTGCCTAGATAATATGGGTAACACCTCTTTCGCAAATATAACATTACGGAATTGGAAGCAAACCAGCAGCTTTGTGTTGTAAAGGGAGGGTGACTTACACATAATTATAAACTTAACTGTGGCCCTGTTTCTCATGTAGCTCCATGGTCTAAAGGACAGCAGTGCTATTAGCACTCCAGACTCATGCCGTGATCTAAGCTCAAATCGCAGTGAACAGAAAATTTAGTTTTCCGTTTTTTGTTGTTGTTTTTTGCCCCTTTTTTTTTTCTTTATTCAGCTTCTTCAAAGTTCAATGCCAAGTTACCAACAGTTTAGTGATGGACACACTGGTCAGCATACATTGAATCGATTGATACAGTCACTTTTTAGGTGTGTGATTTTTAGTTTTATTGTTGTTGTTTTATTTTTTTTCTTCTTTCTTTATACACAATACAGCAATAGTTAGTTTTATGACAGGCAAACATTGAAACAGGAAGCAAATCACCAAATGTGATGGGAAAGGAATTTTCCAGATTCTCACAACAAATAAAACTTGTTTAGTTCAGTAGTTGTTACATAATTCATGTATGCAAATTGTCTCAGTTCGTCAGTTACCAATACCAAGTTTGTTATTTTAACAAAATCCATCGACTAAAAGTTGTTGTTAATACTAATAATAGCTTTCATTTATATTATATATATATAAAGTAAAACAGTAAAACTAAAAGCTCACGTGTCATCTCTCTTTAGGAAGACTCCTGCATAGGGTTGACTCAGCTGCACCTTCCTCCGCAGCAGTTTGATAAGCGTAGGATCAGTTATCTTAAAAAAAACAAAGTAAAATTATGAGGCTAACAGTATAAAACACTTTTATATATATTTTAAACAAACACCTTGAAGAATGCACTGGGTGCATCTAACATTTTAGTAAAAATCAGTTAGAAAAATCAGCATATCCCACTCCCAGGTAAAAATCAGTAATCAATCAAATGTACCAGTACCACTACCAGTGTACCACTGTACCAGCTGTTATTTTGTTTGAATGGTTCTCAACACACAAAAAGCAGAGAGAATGTGTGACATATTCTCTGTGTGTGTGTGTGTGTGTGTGTGTGTGTGTGTGTGTGTGTGTAGGGGGGTGGGGTTGCATGGGTCCATGCATGTGTGCATGCACAAGTGTGTGCATGTCTGTTCTAGACATGGAACTTGAAGTTGAAGGGAACAGGGTGGTTACTACTGCTAGCAGAGCTCTAACACTAGCAGTAGTACAGATGGACATGTATCTGTCAATAATGCTCGGTAGTAGAACACAAGTTATCTTCTACAGTTAACTAATATTAATTGTGTCATTTACATGATTTAGTGATTTACCAACAATCATTAAACAATGTCAATGTATTGTAATACTAATAGCTTTTCATTTGTATGCAGAAATAGCACCAATTATTTGCTGTACCTCTAGCATTTTGACAAATCTTGGAAAGATTGGATTGCGCCCTATTGCAATGACAGGGACTCGCGGGAATATCTCAGGGACAGTCATTGTTGACAAAGCACCCATCAACGGCCCTGCTGGTTGCGGCGTTGGTGAAGCATTATCATCTGCTGCTTCTTCTTCTGCCTCACCCTCTGCTCTCCCCTCTTCCTCGCCATCTCCGTTTCCAGGGCCCTTCTTTCCCCCATCGCCGTTGCTGTGTAAGGAACTGAGAAGTCGCGCATGATTATGATACAGACCTAACCGACATGGATATTGGACTTTCCGGGTAAAACCAAACGAATTTTGGGTAGGCAAATGTTGCGGCGGCAAAGACACGGATGATAAATGTCTGCACCGATATGATGACAGCAGCGCAGAATCTAACTGCCCTATTCTGACACGAGAACGACTTGTATCCGACAGACGCCGAAATGACACAGCAGTTGTTGCTCTTATTCCACACCGACCAGTAGCAGACGAATGATGTAACCTTGCTGGCAACTCAAGTGCCCTTGCCGACAACTGAGCGCAGTTCGCACACTTCACATGGTCAAAAACATGTTTGTTCCTTGTTGTAGATGAAATGCAGTTCAGTCTAGCAACAACACTTATTGTCGAGGACGTTGAGTTTACGTGTTTCCACAAGCACGTGCATTTTCGACGCAACATCGCCGCCATGGCTTTTTTTTTTTTTTTTTTCCTCGAACGGTTGATCTAAAGCTACCATGCGGATACAGCAAAGTAGACCATATAAAAACTATACCATTTGCTAATAATCGTATTGACGGTGATGATGATGAGTTGATGCTTAGTGTCCTCAGATGTCATTTGACATATTAGGGACAAGTTGTGACCAATGCCGAAGCACGGTTCAATAAAAGCCACATACGTAAGGTGTATGCGTGTTTAGCTGTAACCTGCCACCTGCACTTTTGGCAGAATGACCGGGATTTTTTACGTGCTACTGTGGTAACACGGGGGTGGAACGGATACCGAAATAAGAGTCAGCACAGAAAGTCGACCCTGGAGAAAAAAATTCTCCCGCCGTTCCAGCAGGGATTCGAACCCGCGACCTTTCAATCACGAGTCCGGCGCTCTAACCACTGAGCTATCCCCGCCCCTGTTGACGCACGGTGTTCTCTTTATCTCTTAAAGAACTATCCCACGCAGGTTTGGCAAAAAAGAAGAAAAAGAAAGAAAGAAGAAGAATTGTTGGGATGAATATTATTATTTTAGGTACGATTTTTCTGTGGCATTATTATTATTATTTTGTTGTTGTTGTTTTTTGCCCCGTTTGAAATAAAACCAGTTTCGAACTAACTGTCACATGGTCTAATATACGGAAAGCTATACTGTTTTACACACGTTCTTGTAGACTCAGGCTGCAAACGATTGACAATGCCGTCGTCTTAGGCACGTACTCTGTTGAGCCTTATCATTTTTCGGACAATTTAAAGTAATCAATGGTTGTATAAATAACTGATACTGACGCTTCTTCAGCTGAGTAACTCTAATCGGCAGAGCAGTGTGTACCAGTGTGTGTGTGTGTGTGTGTGTGTATGTGTGTGTGTGCGTGCGTGCGTGCGTGCGTGCGTGCGTGCGTGCGTGCGTTTGTGCGTGTGTGTGTGTGTGTGTGTGTGTGTGTGTGTGTGTGTGTGTGTGTGTGTGTGTGTGTGTGTGTGTGTGTGTGTGTGTGTCTGACGTCAGTGTCACCAGTGTGTGTGTGTGTGTGTGTGCGTGCGTGCGTGCGTGCGTGCGTGCGTGCGTGCGTGCGTGTGTGTGTGTGTGTGTGTGTGTGTGTGTGTGTGTGTGTGTGTGTGTGTGTGTGTGTGTGTGTGTGTGTGTGTGTGTGTGTGTGTGTGTGTGTGTGTGTGTGTGTGTGTGTGTGTGTGTGTGTGTGTGTGTGTGTGTGTGACAGTTTCAAAATTACGCTGTCAAAGCAGACTGATACAGCCCATTTGGTGTTACTATCATTATTTTATCTTCGGAAGAGCAGATTAAACAGAATGCAGTTTAGCTCGAATGGCACTGAATTAAAGCCTCCAGATGTCTGCGACAATAGTGGCAAAGCTGTCACTGACATGGTGACAATGGTACGAAAAAGAAAGGAAAGTTACTGAAGTACTTCTTTTATCATTAATAAGATTAGTCTCAGTACCGGAACCATACTACGAAGCTAGTATTCTACTACAGTTTGCGTAAGTCAGTCCAGGCATGTGTTTTTAGTGGAAACCTTTTACTCCGAATTTTCGCCCTTGACTCGCTTTGTCAGGGCCCAGATGGCCTGAATGATTCCTACAGAACGTAATTAGATTATAAAATACGTCATATTTTTATAAGTCACGCTCTCTTGCACACGACATACATTCTACACGACTAGGGAACACACACACACACACACACAACACACACACACACACACACACACACACACACACACACACACACACACACACACACACACACACACACACACACACACACACACACACACACACACTGAAATCTCTCTCTCTCTCTCTCTCTCTCTCTCTCTCTCTCTCTCTCTCTCTCTCTCTCTCTCTCTCTCTCTCTCTCTCTCTCTCTCTCTCTCTCTCTCTCTCTCTCTCTCTCTCTCTCTCAATGCTCCTTTCTTCCGTGAACTGACTTGTCTGCCGAATGACCTTCTTTGAGAATTAAGCGAGATGAACACCGGTGTTGTTGCCGTTGTTTCTTAGCCGGTCATAACCATTCAGATTTGATGGGTTGAAACCGGCCACTGCCACATAAAGGACAGGAAAGGCCGTATAAAGGCATACATTGTTCCGGCCACGGTGTACAGATAAAACACGGTTGTTATGATAGTACCGTCGTTGTTAGTGTGTGATTAAGATTTAAAGGGCCCCTGAACACTGATTTTGACCGATTTTAGCTTTAGATCTCCTCTTTGGTATATTCCACCGACTAAATATTTTCACACAGTAAATACAGGTATATATCCCATGCGACAGTAATCATTTCATGTTTTTCAAGTATCTTAAATGCTTATGAATCGCAAAACAAGACCAATATGTCACGGCAGAATGGGCAAGGGAAATAACCGCCGCAGCCGCGTGATCGTACGTGTTTTGGCCGAGAGTTTACTTGGAGCCGTAACTGAAGTCAATGTCTAATCGTGACGTCACGGTAAGACTCGACTGCCATTGGCATTGTTGCTTCTACAGTTTCAGTGCACAAAACTCCGGATAAATTTGCCTGAAAAGTTGGAAATGGCAACTGGAATATGCGCATTCCAGTACGAGCCAGTTGCGGATATCAATTTTGGCATCGACTGGGAGTTTCAAGTGACGAAGAAGTGTCATGAGAATAATGGTGGTTATACTTTGTGTTTATTGTATATTGTGATGTGTGCGATACTACGTGTTGTTGCGTACTTCTTAAGTGTTAATCTTTTACATATGTGCACTGTCTTTGTGGCTTTATGTGTGGCACATTTTCCTGTGAAGGAACAAAGACGTTCTTGACTTGACATAAGAGCACAGAAGCAAAAATAACTGTGCCAACGACAAACAGATGGAAAGCCAAACTAACCATAACTAACTCCTCACTAATCCGGCCTCCATCTAGAAACACAATGCCTGCAGACTGATAAAGCAAATCGCTAATCAGGACTACCAATGACATAGCATCGGGATGTAAACAAATGCAGACGAAAAGAAAAATTCAAAATGGCTGCCCTAATCAGGCAAGCTAACAGCGGTTACGAATTGGCCAATAAGCCAGAGATAAAAACGAAAGACGTATGGTGGAAGAGAAGACAGGGAAAAAACAACAACGACAACAACAACAAACAAACACTTTCTTAAAAGAAAGAGGAGGCAAGAAATGTCAGCGAGCAACGTGACAAAGGCTGGATACACGTAATCCGTGTACACGATACAACCCACTTAGCAGTGACAACAACACTGCGGGGCAGCAGACGCTCACGAGACTACCCCCCTCACTCGTACATCGTAAATGAACGCTATAACCCGAGAAAGAAAAGGAGCTGAAAGAGAAAAAACAGTCAATGGCAAGGACCGACCCAACCCCAAATCATAACCCAGGGAGGCCACGAAATCGCTAGTCTATTGAACTAAAACGAACAAAACTTTTTCATCTTTACGTATGATGAAACAAACACCGATAATTTGGGGAAATAAAACACCCAATAAAAGGCAGGCTCCCTGATGAGGTCTAGCCTGTTGTGAAAGCTAGAGTGAACACAACGAAAAAGACCGAAACGCCACGCACCTAACAAGGCTCGAGAAAGATGGAATGACAAGGGGGAAATAAACAAAGGCCCAACTACTGGCAATGGCGTCGGAGCTTCATCCTGGGAGATTCGAACTGGAAATCTTTCCAAATCGGTTACCCTGTGGACATGTATTTGAGCCCAAACTGAATGCTCAGCAGGGTGCGATCTGTGAAGCATTTTTTTTTTTTTTTTTAAATGCTTTGAGCAGAGCACATCGTGGTGTTTTGATTCCCATTTCTTTGTGGCTAGGTCCCATCGATTCATTGCCATTTGCCACTGTCGTTTTCTGGCTTCATTTTTTTTTTTTTTTTAAGGAAAAGCATGGAAAGAAAACTCCTTTGTCAACTTTTCACAGCAACCAACTGCAGCACACTCGCTCAGCATGCTTTAAAACTGATTTGCCAGACCACTTTCGATTCAATTTTGTTCAAGTCGTTACTGAGCCATGCCGGTCAGTTGTCTTGTGACGTCACGTAGGTCACGTGACCGAAAACGGGATTTTCAGCTGCAGACGACGCAGACGCTCGAAGCGTCGTGTTTGTTTTCATTCAAATCAATACTTTTACGTACCTCAGGAAAATGTCAGTCTATCAAACGAACAGCGTGTATGTTAAACTTTATTTATATAGTACAAAGTAAGTGATATTTACGACTTAAAATCAGTGTTCAGGGGCCCTTTAAGGAGTAAACCTATACTGACACTCGACAGGGAAATGGTTTCTCGTACTTTCCGACAGTGCTAACGCTGAAATTTACTGAAATGTTTCATCAGTTAATTACTGAGACGCACATGTTCACCCCCAAATGCTAGTTCACTGCCTTCGTTCGCGCTGGAGTCTTCTGTAGTTTGATATACTCGTGGGCCACTGCATTCCCGGCTTATCGAAAGCACCCCGTCCCTTTCAATCGTTTCGTCAGTCGAGAACAATTGTAAACGCCAAAAAAATGAAACTAGAGCAACTCCAGATAAGACTGTGCGTGTAGTCAAAGAGAACAGTCCACTTGGATCAGCCGCAACACTATTATCCTATAAATATAAGACATGGCGGCAGGTCTCAAGACCGTTTCTCTCTCGTGTCTACTTGTGGCAGTTTTACTCAATTCGCCATCTTCCTCTTCAGTCGTTGAACGGCTTTCAAAGGGTTCCAGCCAAGAGAGCAGAGTCACCAGAAGCGACGACGACTCTGTCGACGTGGTCGCTCTTCAAACTCTGGTGCAACAGCAGGCTTCTGTGATTCAGAGTCTCCAGAGTGATCTCCAGTCAGAAAAGAACCGGGTGGATGCCGTCCAGAGTGAATTATCCGCGCTGAAAAATCGACTGGCTGCCACATCAAAAGCGGGTTAGAAATAATAAATATATTACATAAATTGTCTATAGCGCTATTCCTCGCTGAGCGAGCCCAACGCGCTTGTTCACAAGATCCAGGTCGTTTCATTTTGTAAATTTTTGGTTTCTGTTTTAAAAAAAGAAAAGAAGTTTTGTTGGTAACCGCATGGTCTTGTATTTGTCGTTGTCACTTGCTTTGCACACACTCCTCCGTCGGAGTAGGTGCGTAAAATGAAGTTACTGTGGAAGAAAGAAAGAAAGAGCCAAGAGCACAAATAAATAAATAAA
>CAUZXP010000020.1:71475-73975 GCA_963584105.1 Alviniconcha strummeri
AGACAGGAAATCGGGTCTGGCGTCCGCGGAGGCTCGTTCACTGTCTTCACTGGCTACCTGCTACAGGCAGACTGAATAACTATCTTCTTTCATGGTGCTTTTGCCGCGTCTACTGAGACCATGAAGCTTATTAGGGACTGGGAACCAAGGACGGAACGCATCGACTTTCACACAGTTCCTGAGACTGCATATAATTATATCCATCACCGTCGGTTATATAATTCGAGGGCTGACAGCTAGAACTATGTATTTTTATTGGAAATAAGAAGGGACATACTGGATTCTAGAGGTCAGCCCCTCGGTTATTTATGCCCTTCGTTAATCCAGGCCGACGACACATTTCGAAATTTAACCACTCAGGCGGGACTAGCTCCTTTTTTCGCGGCTCGTTGTATGGCCCGTGTGTGGGTTCGGCCCTTGCCCGACAGGACTCATATATATATATTGCATTTCTAGGCGAATCTGTCCCAGAAGCTAAAAATTATTTGATTTATAAATAGAATTCACCTTTCCGGATGTAGGCATTCGACAAGAAATCACCTGGAGTGACCTGGTCTTCAAGAAATACTTTCCAAACGATTACTTCCAGTTCCCCCCTTCCCCCACCTCCCTCCTTTTCCCTCCACTGTTGCTAGTTTATATCTGTATTGCTATTGTGACACGCGACACTTAGATATGGCGCAGTGCATGCAAACGCGATCTAGTGGATTTTGTGACGATTACAACGGGTAACCGAAAGAACTCGCCACAACAACTACAACAAAAAAAGGTCCGTTGGAGGATTTTATGCAATGTTTCTCGTGAACACGGATTGGCATTTTCGTCCTAGTGTGTCCAAACAGTAAAGTCTTCAACTGACATCGTCATTTGTGTTGCTGTCCACTTCAGCGTTCGCACTACAAATCTATCGCTGCGTATCTGTCTCCAATTGTTTGTCTCTGTCTCATTGTCTGTCTGTCTGTCTGTCTGTCTGTCTGTCTGTCTCTGTCTCTGTCTCTGTCTCTCTCTGTCTCTCTCTGTCTCTCTCTGTCTCTCTGTCTCTGTCTCTGTCTCTGTCTCTGTCTCTGTCTCTCTCTCTCTCTCTCTCTCTCTCTCTCTCTCTCTCTCTCTCTCTCTCTCTCTCACGGACACACACACACACACACACACACACACACACACACACACACACACACACACACACACACACACACACACACACACACACACACACACACACACACACACTCATATTCCTTTAATCGTGTGTAGGCCGTGCATGCGTTTTTATGCATCTGTGATTATCCGTGTGTGTGTGTGTGTGTGTGTGTGTGTGTGTGTGTGTGTGTGTGTGTGTGTGTGTGTGTGTGTGTGTGTGTGTGTGTGTGTGTGTGTGTGTGTGTGTGTGTGTGTGTGTGTGTGTTTTATGTTTTCTCCATCTCTGTACAGAAAACTGAATGAAACCAGGTCTACCCTTTACGTTCAACAAAAACAAAACTAGGGTGACATCCCCCGAGGGAAGTCATGCAGGCAAATTGTGAGGCAACATGCAGTAGTTTACGTAGCACTTCAGGCAGGCCTGTTGCGCGTTAAAGGGGACACCAAATGAAGACGGAAGTTAGCCTGAAAACTTTGATAATATGGAAATATGTCCATATGCATGCTTTTCAAAAGTATCTTATTCATTTATGCAGCATATTTGTTGTTGTTGTGGTTGTTACTTTGTTACTGCATTAAACTCGAGCTCTTCTGAGCGCATCCATTAAAGAAAAAAAAACTTTTTTATGAATGAAGAGCAAAAACAAACAAACAAACAAACAAAAAGAAAAAAAGGACCGCCCCCCGTCCCCCCCCCCCGCCCCTCCCCCCCCGCCCCCGCAAATAACAACAACAAATAACATCAGCAACAAACACACACACACAAAAACTCAATATCTCCTGGGCGCATCCATGTCGGTTCACTAGCTCTTACCTAATGAAGAGAGAGAGAGGGGGAGAGAGAATCGTAATGATTGATTCAGCGTTACTGTTGCTCCTGTTTTCGAATGTTTCTGCTTTTTTTTCTTCTTGCTTTTTTTCAGGATTTCTTTCTCTCTGTTCATCTGCCACTTAACCCTCTCAATTTGTTAGAGTACGGCATTAGCATTTCACTAATTGTGCTGTGACCATTTTTTGTTGCTAGTAACACGAGCATTTGCTATGAAATATTAATCACGCAAAACTCCGCCACACGATCGACACTTTTGCCAGTGTTTCCTCGAGTGGGTATATAGTCAAAGTACCCTGGCCACACGTCGGATAGTAAAGAGCATGGTGTGAATGAGTCAACACCCAGGGGAACTACAGAACTGATCAGAGTGGACCATAGGACGAAGAAGAACCGTGTACGTGTCATCAAGAGGCCAAACCGATCGCGATGAGTGGGTTCGTCAGTTCAGCTGCATGGTTAGACGGTTATTGTTTTTGCTTTTGTATTTGGAATCAACGAACAAGGGAGTTAATTACCGCTCGAAATACGTAA
>CAUZXP010000021.1:2500-12229 GCA_963584105.1 Alviniconcha strummeri
AGTGCATCTTTAATGAAAGGCTTCTTCTTCTTCTCCTACGCAAACAACAAACAACAACAAACAAAAACTAAGCAAAAACAGACAAACAAACACCACACACGCACACACACACACACACACACACACACACACACACACACACACACACACACACACACACACACACACACACACACACACCACCACCACCACCACCACCACCACCACCACCCAACAACGACAGAGAAATGCAACTGGACAAATTAAGAACGTAGTCTGAACAGTGCCACGTGCCCAGGGCGCTGACACTGGTCCCTTTCTACCTCACGCATCCCTATCAGCGTGTCGGGCTCGGCCACAGGGGCTTACAACTAACGGATTCCTTTTTCAAAGTTTTACTGAGATTACATTTTGGGACGACACCCGCCCAGACAGTTTTGACACACCCTACATTCTGCACTTGCTGGGCGGCGATGGTATAGAAGCGCTAGAATGCGCTGCTGTCTACGTGGGGGCGATATGACTCCCCATTGTTCTGTGCGTCAGCGACTCGTCTGATTCAAAGGGTGTCCGACCTTACGAACTGCTCAGGGTGGTTCTTTTTCTTCTTCGTTCACTCATCATACAGAGATTCCAGTAACAGCCAGGAAAGCCGCCGTATGTTCGCAAGGTCGTAAGGTTGACATTGTTTTGCGGAGATACCTCGTGTGGCCAGACTGCCCTCGGAGATACCTCGTGTGGCCAGACTGCCTTAGGAAATACCTCGTCTATCCAGACTTCTCTCAGTGATGCCTCGTGTGGTCAAAAAACCCTTACATATACCTCGCATGGCCAGACTGCCCTAAGAGATACCTCCTGTGGCCAGACTGCCCCCCGAGATATCTAGTCTGGCCTGGCTGCCCTCAGAGATATATACCTTGTCTGGCTAGGTTACCCTCAGAGATACCTCGTCTGGCCATGCTGCCCTAAGAGATACCTCATCTGGCCATGCTGCCCTAAGAGATACCTAGTCTGGCCATGCTGCCCTAAGAGATACCTCGTGTGGCCAGACTCCCCTCAGAGATACCTCGTGTGGCCATGCCGCCCTCAGAGATACCTCGTGTGGCCATGCCGCCCTCAGAGATACCTCGTGAGGCCATGCCGCCCTCAGAGATACCTCGTCTGGCCATGCCGCCCTCAGAGGTACCTCGTGTGGCCATGCCGCCCTCAGAGATACCTCGTGTGGCCAGCCTGCCCTCAGAGATACCTCGTCTGGCCATGCCGCCCTCAGAGATACCTCATCTGGCCATGCCGCCCTCAGAGATACCTCGTGTGGCCAGACTGCACGTCTTGGCGCATCGGGGAGTAAGTAAGTAAATTGGTGTTTTACGCCCAGTCAACCAATGCGGTTATATCAGGGCGAACGCATCAGGGAGCGGGCAGTGCTCAGGATAAATCACCAAGAAACGTCTTCTTTATTAAAAACAAACAAACAAACAAACAAACAAACAAGCAAACAAACAAACAAACAAACAAACAAACAAACAGACAGACAGCAAGAACAGAATTCCAAGCAGCTGTGTGTGATCTGAATTAGAGAGACTCCTCGAATGCAAACCCATCAACGTAATGGATGCGTCGAGCTTGCGGCTCGTGGAGAGAAAACTATCTCGTTTTCTTAGGTAAAAAACACATGCCCGCCCTTTGCTTTCAACTGCCACGGAAGAGGGCAGACAGGAGCTACGACTCTGTGCTTGTTTGTCTGAGGAATAACAAAACCACCAGTCGTATCCCCAAAACACAAAGCGACAGTCTCTCGGGTTGATAACGCCTAATGTCAAACCGGCCATTGTTATGAGATAAATGACTGAACTGCATGCAGGCTAATGTATTACATGTATGTTGTCAAGGAAGCTGAAATTTCAGAAAGTTTGCTCCCTAAACATACACACACACACACGCACGCACGCACGCACGCACGCACGCACGCACGCACGCACGCACGCACGCACGCACGCACGATGCCAAGGTTATTGCTGGGCCATTATCAATGTTTAAATCTTTGTTCTTATCAGAGGCACTGTCTGACACCACACACGCACACACACACACACACACACACACACACACACACACACACACACACACACACACACACACACACACACACACACACACACACACAACCAACAAAAGCAAACTGACAAAAAACAAACAAAGAAACCTTTGCACTCAAATGACAGTAGATTATGAAATCTTAATATTTATTTTGCTTATCATATTCATATTTTTTTTATCATCCTTAATATTATATTCAGAATTCACTTTGTATTGAAGCAACAGGGCATGATTAAAGAATCCAAGTTAGGTCGGGTTTATTTATTTTTTCTTTCTTAATTCCACCACTGAAAAATGTCTGTCACATGATTAGAATTTTTTATTTTTTAAAGAAAAAAAAAAAAAAAAAAAAAAGGTCGGGGAGGAAGAACACGAAATGATCACGAAATCGGAAAGTACTCAGCAGAAAGGTAAGACTGATTAAAAAATGGACAGTACAAATGCAATGTCAGATCAAGATATCACATGAACATACACAAATCTGAAACAAGAATGATTACCCCCGAAAATTGGCATGTGGCGTTTTGTCCTAATAGATAGCGTTCTTTTGAACCTTTTATGTGTTTGGAACTTATAATAATAATGTACATGTGTCATGCGCTCATCAACGCCCTGAGCGCTCGCATCATACATCTCAACCTCAATGCAATATTCTACACATGCAGAGGACAGTCCTGCTAGAACAATTTACATAAGGCATTATAATTATGAGGATTGTATCTGCAAACACACACACACACACACACACACACACACACACACACACACACACACACACACACACATAGACACACACGCACGCACGCACGCACGCACGCACGCACGCACGCACATACACACACACAATGACTGTGGCAGAAACTGGGTATTGATATTAGTTGGGGCGAAAATGTTGTGAGAAGAGGTAGGTTTTCAGTTTGGCTTTAAAAGATGACAGGGTTGAACAGTGTCTAAGGTCTTGTGGGAGTGAATTCCAGATGTGGAGTCCAAAGCAAGAGAAAGTGCGAAAGCCATGAGTCTTGCTGGATTGTCATTATGCGGGTGTCAGAAGAAGAGCATAGTGTACGAGATGGAGCGTAGACCTGCAGCATTTCAGAGAGGTAAGCAGGACCAGAACAATTTATAGTATTAAAACACATACAAACGAATTTATATTTAATACGTTCTGAAATGGGAAGCCAGTGCAGTTTTTCCAGGAGAGGTGTTGAGTGGTGGTGGCGGAGTGCCAAAAGAACGAGTCTTGCAGCAAAGTTTTGAATTTTCTGGAGAGGCTGGATGACAGAATTAGGTGTACCCGTAAGGAGAGAGTTGCAGTAGTCAAGCCGTGAGTTATATAGGAAGTAACAAGTCTTGGCTGCATCTTCAGTGAGAAACCTGCGGATTGAACTAATGTGTGTAAGCTCGAAATAAGCAGTTTGACAGATTTTTTATGACGTGCTTCTTCATGGACAGGTTTGAGTCAACAATGACTCCAAGGTTCCTGGCAGAATCAGAGAAGGAGATGTTGTGAGAGCCAAGAGTAATCGATTCAGGGAGGGAAACTCAGGGATGCTTGTCTATAAGCACAGTATACACTGAGAGATGCGCCTCCTTTCTTTGACAAACACACACGCTCGCACGCATGGACGCACACACGCGTGCACTCCTGGCTAAATTGTCGCCTAACTAGCATTTTTATGGGGGTATTTTAATCCTAAGTGTTGAGCCTTTCTGAAGATCCATGTCTCTGCCCAGAAGAGGAACTGCAGTAGAGTGTTTTATCGCTGATTGACCATAAATATATAGCGAGCAGCACCAAAGGCTGCAGGTCGACCTTGACCTGCTGTTAACTTCCTGGCCTGTGACCCGATAAAGTGTCAATACCGCTGCCAAGGTTATTGCTGGGCCATTATCAATGTTTAAATCTTTGTTCTTATCAGAGGCACGGTCTGACCACACCCCGTACTAACCATACAACACCCACCTCTTTTTTCTTTCTCTCTCTCGCTTTTCTTTTTCCTCTTCACAAAAAGTCCCTGCAATTAGCTTCCTGCGTGTCTCAATGCCAAAGCTGCATGCCAACCCGTCCTTTGATGGAGGCTTTCCGGACAAAAGCAGTCAAGATTTCCATCATGACAGAAGCCAGACGGGTGGGAGACGGAGGCACCGCCTTGGCAACGTTCTGCCGAAAAGAAGCCTTTGACAAAACACCCAGCGTATACAAACCGCAAGCAGAACCAAATGTTTATGCACGAAAGCACCCTACTAGGGAAAGGATCGCTCAGTCGGTAGAGCGTTGGACCGAAAAGCCAGGCACAGTACTGATGCTGGTTCGATTCCCCGGTGCAGCAAGGGATTTTTCTCCCGGAGTGAACTGTCAGTGCAGAATATCTTACGGTGTTTTACATCCCCGAGCGTATAACCGCATGCATCAACATCTACAAGCACGTTAAAAATCCCGAACACTGGAAGCCATATGCCACTGTCTGGACACACGAAAATACTGGACATGATGACATGCTCTTATACGAATTCCCTGCAGAGGATTAATAAAGTATTCAAAGAAAAAGGAGTAGGTAAGTAACTTGGTGTTTTACGCCCAGTCAACCATTACGGTTGTATTAGGGCGATAAGGAAAAAGGCTGAATGTAGGGAGACTATGCAGAGATAATAGCGATCCCTTGCAGTTCCGCTGTCCTTGAGTAGAGATGGCTTTGGCGAGCAAGCGTCAGTTAGCTCAAAATGCAGTCTGCACTATAAACTATCGGCACACTTACTTCAGTCATGTGAAAAACAAACAAACAAACAAACAACAACAACAATAAAAACAAACAAACAAACAAACAACAACAACAACAAAACTCCAACAGAAACAACAACCAACAACTGCAAAAAACACAAGAACAATCCTCACGTCAGCAGTAGTCATCAGGAGAAAACTCACTGAGATGAACTTAAGGACAATAATCAAGCCAACTTCAATCGTCAGAATGATTTCAAGGACAACCACCACATCAGCTTGAAACATGAGAAGAGCACAAGAAGAGTTATTACGTCAAATTACATTATCAGAATGAACTCGAGTATAGTTATCATATTAGCTTCAGTCATCAGAATGAAGTCAAAGACAATAACCATATCATATCACTCATTAAAATGAATTTCGTTACAAGCATCATGTCATCTTCAATCGCCAAAATTTACTCTAGAACAGTCGTCATGTCAATGCAATCATCGGAATGAATTGGAGGACAGTCATCATGTCAGCTTCAATCATCAAAATCAACTGGACGACAGTCATCATGTCAGATTCAATTATGAGAATGAACCAGAGGACAGTCGTCATGACATCTTGAATCATCAGTTGAACCGAAGACAAACATTATGTCATCTTCAGCCATTAGAATAAACTCGAGAACAATCATCATGTCAGTTTTAGTTATCAGAGAAACTAAAAGACGAACATCACGTCAGTTTCAATCATCAAAATGAACTCCTTCACAATTATATTTTCAGATACTATTATCAGAATGAACTCGAGCACAATCTCCGCGTCAGCTTCAATCATCAGCAGGAAGCCAAGGACAACCACCACGCCAACTTCAATCCTGCCTCTACAATCAAACTTCTATCCTTACAGCCCCCCCCCCCCCCCCTCACCTCCCCCGTCTACTAAAGGCCGGTATGACTGCTGTAAAGAAGACAACACTGCGGTTCCGAGACTAACTCTTGACTGTTGCCGACTGAATGACCAATGATGAAACATAAATATCCTTTTTTATGCGGAGACAAACACCCTTTGAATTTTGTCTGCGTCTCCATCATTCGCGACGGGAAAGTTCCCTTGTCAAGCCGTGAAAGGTTCCAGGACAGTGGCGGCGTGGAGCGATACTGCCCAACGCGTATTTCACCTTGATGCCTCCTGATTGTCCCCTAGCGCCGGCGACGTCCTGTAGTCGGACCTGGGTGATGATTTGCTTTCTCTCCTCCTGCACTTTGCGTGTCAGGATTACTACCCACTGCGCGAGGATTGGAGCTTCATTGATGGACACGGATGTTGATTTTCCTGAACCCTATTCAACGCGGAGTGGACACCCGGAGTCATCGGAGTGGAACAGCGTTCGCTGTTTGGAGACCGACCAGGATTTTATTCATTCACCGCAGAACTAAACGATCGCGTAGCCGCCTCTTCCACTTGAGGTTTCTTTTTGGCTTGAGTCACCTGCTTTTGTTGCTTATAGTTTGCTTCCGCACGTTTACAATGCCTACAATTGCAGTCTGTCTTTTTCCCTTTTTTTATTGGTCAGAAAGTCAGCGCGATTTTTCGCTCGCTTACTTCAGTATGTTACAATGTACACGACGGCAAAGGGGGACTTTCGTGTTCTGTTGCAAGTTAGTTGTCAACTTGTTGTGGGTTCGCACTCTCTCGAAACTTTTACAGAAGCAAAGTGGGCTCTAATTCCTGTGGCCTGCGAGTTAAAGGTAGTAAACGATGGGGTAGAATGGTTTGACGTTCACCACCATTGAATGCAATAGCGAAAAAAGGAGAGAGAGAGAGAGAGAGAGAGAGAGAGAGAGAGAGAGAGAGAGAGAGAGAGAGAGAGAGAGAGAGAGAGAGAGAGAGAGAGAGAGAGAGAGAGAGAGAGAGAGAGAGTGAGAGAGAGAGAGAGAGAGAGAGATCCATTCACATTAATCTTGCTCGTTGCCCAGTCCCCACACTCACCACCACCCTCCTGCCACTTTAAAGCGGCGACGACGAACACGGGCGACATGGTTTCGAAGGATTACAAAAGACTTACCCACCAGTCCATTGATCCTAGAAAATTGCCCCCCAAAAGCTTTGAAGATTCGTGAGTCGCAGTCGGGCGATTGGCACACGAGACTTTAGACTGTAGAGAAGTGGGCCACATCTCAGGCGGAAGCAATGGACAATTTGTCACGTTTAACCATTGACCCATTGACAGCCATTTCCTCCTTAAGACCACGGATCTCTTTCACTTCCTCTCGTGATTAGAGGCTGATAGTGACCACAAGGGACAGCCGCTGTACACCGGGTCTCCAGTTCCTGGTCACGAGACGTTTCCTCCTCTTCATTTGCATGATTTCTTGGACAAATGGTTGACCGGTTCTCATTGACGTAGAGGATTATGCAGGCTGAGTGGTGCGTATCTGTGACGGCTGACTTTCCCCAGGGAGAAATGATTTGACTTTTCCATGGAAACATTCCCAGTTGAGATGCGGAACCCCAAAAATGTATTGGTTCGGAGCATAGGAGAATGGTGACTGCGGAGCGGGAAAACACCAACCCACATCCACACACACACACACACGCACGCACTCACGCACGCACTCACGCACGCACGCACGCACGCACGCACGCACGCACGCACGCACGCACGCACGCACACACACACACACACACACACACAGACACACACACACACACACAAGGGAGAGAATCTTGAAGCCTGCCTTCTCTAGAAGCCTGACGTCTCTAGCGCTTTAACTTCCTTTCCCATCTTAGTACACGTTACCTATCAAACCAGCTTCTGGCTATGTTGGACTAGACCATGTGTATAAGCACAAAATGTTCGAGATGACTACTAGCGTTTTAAAACGGGATCCAAACACATAGAATGTTAGAAAGAACGCTAATTTAATGTGACAATACAAAACGTGCAAATTATCGAGTTCAGCCTTTTTCGAGAGACAGAAAAACAGTTAAACAACTGTTAAACGGTGAATGATGAAGCTGTCTACTAGACAGTACAAAACATTGCACATGTTCAGATAAAACACCTTTTTTTTTTTCTTCCAAGCATCAGGCAGCTAGATAATTCACTAGACAGTACAAAACAATGCACATGTTTGGTTAAAACACCTGATGATAGGACTGACATTCTATCTACTCATTTTTAGTTGGTTGAAAGTCCCCACCCTCCCTCAGCACTAAAATCCCACCCGAATTGCTTGTAATTGATTTTGCCTTGAAACATTTCTCCACCAACTGATAGCATGCTAAGTAGATCAAATGTCACTCGTATCGTCATTTTTAAGTGAATGATCTGTCTGTTGCCTGAAAAAGGGGTTTTCACCGATTTTGTGCGTGTATATTTTGGTCTTATCTAATGAAAACTAACCGTGCTTTTTGTTTTTGTTTTTACAGTATGTGTGTCTTGGTTTAGAACGCTGGTAACAATTTTTTTATTCTCTCCAGAATTATGATCATTATTATTGGTAATAAAAAAAAATCTACCTAATTTACTACCTGCCGTACTGCCAGTGATCATGACTATTACTCCCTTCACAAAAGATTCGATCGTTAGCGATCACTTGAATATCGTGTGTGCTACAGCGATTTATTGCCTTGTTAGATTGCTGGTCTGTGAATAGACAGGAAGTGGCTTGTTTCCTCAGCGTGTCATTTGGTCTTGGTGCAGTGCCAGTCTGTTGCTGTGCCGCCTGGTTCTTTCGGGTTTTATTGTGATGAAGATTATAGTGCTGTACTGTTCTTCGTCCCGTCTTGTGATTTCGGTGTTGTTCGTATGCATGAAGATACGTTATAAATCATGTCAATTCACAAAAAAGGTTGATGTTGCGAAGCAACAACCACAGCTATAGCACAGAACTCGAACCCCCACCACCACCACTACCACCACACCACACACAACTGGGCTCGCGCACGAACGTACACAAATAAATCAGAGATAAGACGAGGATAAGTTATAAAACACACACAGACTCAATAACAACAACAAAAGCCGCAGACAGGGGTATCCATTTATGCTTCACATGTATTAAAATTGTCAGAAGTAAATCACAGAGGCAATTCTTCTTCCGCTATCATATGTCTGGATCACGTTCAGAATAAACAGAAGAGAATAAAAAACAAACAAACAAAAACAACAGCAACACATACACCAAACAAGCAAAGCAGCAGCAACAACAATAGCAGGGGAAGGGGGTATGGAGGTGGCGGGAGAGGGAGATTATATACCTATTGCTACACTGTCACCACCAAGATGATTCCCGCATTAAGATGGGCAGCGATGAGAGCCATTTTAATGTTTCAGTAGGAAGTGATGGACAAAGTCACAGGACAGTGTCCACACACCACAACCTTTTTGAAGAGAAAGGAGAGCCGAAGCGGTATCGAACCGAGGTCTTTCCGCTTACCAACCTAACGCCTTACCGCTAGGCCAAACCGGCTCACGGTTTGCAATGGCTTGGTGACATGTCTATATACCTCTTCAATAGAAAGCCTGACCCCTTTGAATAGCCTAAAGAAGCTGCAACTGAGTCCTAATTCTTGTCATGGATTAATTCCCAAACAATTTCCTCTTCACACATATCATCACATATGTTGTTTGCAGTGCAAGACGATATCTCCTTTTGATGCCCGGACACTGTTTCCCTTCTCTGACCTTTTACCAACTTGGATCGGGTGAATTTCTATGGAAGTGCTATACCCTTTTGGCGGGGTCTTTGTGCAACAACCATACGGATCCTGTTGTGCTTTTTTTCTTCTTCTTTTTCCCTTTTTTATGTCTAACGTGGTCGCGATGGGGGGCTGGGCTAGGCGCAAAGGATAAATTTTTCATTGACCGACAAGCCGGGATAAGATGCTGGATTTAGGTGAGAGGGCGGGTAGATTTGTGATTGATATGATACCCC
>CAUZXP010000022.1:0-15375 GCA_963584105.1 Alviniconcha strummeri
AGCTAGTTTTTGTTGTTGTTTGTTTTGTTTTACAATGACACCTCACAATGACTACACCACCGCAGAACCAGCTAGTACTTTTTTAAAAATAATAATAACACAACAATGACCACCGCACAACCAGCAATAACTACACCACCGGCACCGCACAACCAGCTAGTTTTGTATAATAACACAACAACGACTACACCACCACACAAAGAGCAAGTTTTGTACAATGCCGACATCACAGTGACTACACCACCGGCACCGCACAATCCAGCTTGCTTTGTACATACAACACCACCACAATGACTACACCACAATGCCCACGCCCACCGCACAACCAGCTAGTTTTGTACAATGACACACCACACCGACCACACCCACCGCACAACCAGCTAGTTTTGTACAATGACACACCACACTGACCACACCCACCGCACAACCAGCTAGTTTTGTACAATGACACACCACACTGACCACACCCACCGCACAACCAGCTAGTTTTGTACAATGACACACCACACTGACCACACTCACCGCACAACCAGCTAGTTTTGTACAATGACACACCACACTGACCACACCCACCGCACAACCAGCTAGTTTTGTACAATGACACACCACACTGACCACACCCACCGCACAACAAGCTTCTATAGCGACAGGCCATCCCCCAACCCCCGACCTCCAAACTCCATCCTTCATTCAACCAGCAAGCACTGAGCTGGGATTTGCAGTCAGGAATCGTCACTAGCAGAGATGAGAAAGTAAAGAAGGTAATAAGTACCTGCTACAATTTTTCAATAACGTCACAATGACTACGCCCACCGCACAACCAGCTTGTTTCGTACAATTATATCACAACCACTACACTACCGCACAACCAGCTTGTTTCGTACAATAACATCACGACTACACTACCGCACAACCAGCTTGTTTCGTGCAACAACATCACAACGACTACACTACCGCACAACCAGCTTGTTTTGTACAATAACGTCACAATGACTACGCCCGCCGCACAACCAGCTTGTTTTGTACCTAACAGAGCGGTTCCAACTGCCACTCCTCTTCTCACTTGAGCAGTCCACACTGGTCGTGTTGTGTTTTGTCGTAAGTAAGTAAACATGGTGCTTAACGTCCACATAAACCGTAAGGCTTATTAGGGACGGGGAGAAGGGGGGGAAGGGGTTATGGAGATGGGGGAAGAGGGAGACTGATATACCTATCGCTACACTGTCACCACCAGAATGACTCCTGCATTAAGATGGGCAGTGATGAGAGCCATTTTAATGTTTTATTAATTGTGAGGGACAAAGTCACAAGACAGTGTCCACAGATCACATTTTTTAAAGAGAAAGGACAGCCGAAGCGGATTCGAACCGAGGTCCCTCTGCTTATCAGCCTAACGCCTTACCGCTGGGCCAAACCGACTCACGTCGGCAGCACCTGGATCCTTTTGCCGCTTGGTCTACGCTACACTACATCGGAAGTGACGTGCACGCGCCTGCTACAAAACCGGATGTAACGTGTTGTACCTGCTACAAAAACGGGATGTGACGTGTTGTATCTGCTACAAAACTGAATGTGACGTTTTGTACATACTGCAAAACCGGACGTGAGGTACACGTACCTGCTAAACAACCGGAAACGGACGTACACTGCAATATCGGAAATGACGTTCACGTACCTGGTACAATACCGGAAGTGACGAGCACGTACCTCCTATAAGATCAAAAACGATAAACATGTACTTGCTACAAAATCGGAAATGACATACATGTTCACAGTATCGAAGTGACGTAGATGTACATGCTACAGTATCGGAAGTGACGTAGATGTACATGCTACAGTATCGGAAGTGGATGAGGTCTACAGCTACCCCCACCCGCCCCTCTCTGTGTCCACGCCCTGTCCTCATTGTGTGCCGGTGGCTAGTGACAGAGGCTAACATAGCGGTTATCACGTACTTGTCCCCGCCCCTGGGCAGGAATTACGAGCCCTGAGTGAGAGGACTGATGCCTATCTGTACGATCAGAGAGGGAGTGAACTCCCAGCTCTGGCATCTGTCTTCTTTCACACACCCCACCCCCCACTTCCCCGACCGTGCCCTTTGTGTGTGTGTGTGTGTGTGTGTGTGTGTGTGTGTGTGTGTGTGTGTGTGTGTGTGTGTGTGTGTGTGTGTGTGTGAAAGAGAGAGAGAAAGAGAGAGAGAGAGAGAGAGAGAGAGAGAGAGAGAGAGAGAGAGAGAGAGAGAGAGAGATCATAATGAGTCGAGACAGAGATCTGATTTAAAGGGGATGCTAAACTGCACAGACACATATCAGGAAAGAGAAATGGAGAGAGGGGTGGGGGTGGGGTGGGACTAAGAGGGCGTAGCGAAGAGAGAGTGGCGAAGCGCGCGCGAGAGCGAGAGAGAGAGAGAGAGAGAGAGAGAGAGAGAGAGAGAGAGAGAGAGAGAGAGAGAGAGAACTCGAACTCGATAACTTTAATACTCAAGGATAGCAGCGTTAGGTCCATTTGGACTTCTCTAACGGAGAGAGAGAGAGAGAGAGAGAGAGAGAGAGAGAGAGAGAGAGAGAGAGAGAGAGAGAGAGAGAGAGAGAGAGAGAGAGAGAGAGAGAGAGATCGAACTGAAAAAAACTAAAAAACTCAAGGATAGCAGCGTTAGGTCCATTTGGACCTAATATATATATATAGAGAGAGAGAGAGAGAGAGAGAGAGAGAGAGTAGCGAAGCAGAGAGAGAGAGAGTAGCGAAGACACAGAGAGAGAGAGAGAGAGAGAGAGAGAGAGAGAGAGAGAGAGAGAGAGAGAGAGAGAGAGAGAGAGAGAGAGAGAGAGAGACAGACAGACAGACAGACAGACAGACAGACAGACAGACAGACAGACAGACAGACAGAGACAAACAGAGAGAGACAGAGACAGAGTAGCGAAGCGACAGACCTCTAGAGAGAGCGTAGCGAAGCCTGCCCGCTCATTCAAGCCCTACTACTATACAGTGGGTGAGTGAAGCGAGAGGCAATGCGCGGCGGCGGCCACCACCACGGCAACCCAGCAGCTCAAAGTAAACGACTGACCGGGGAAGGCGCGCTATGAGAGAGGACAGCGACGGCCTGGCTCCCAGCGCTGCACGTGTCTGTGTGTTGTGTTTTGCAGGGCGTCGCTGCCAGCCCAGCTTGTTCAAGAAAACTACGGCCTCTGTCGTGCACGTCGCTCAACCGCGCCGCGTCCAAGACGGTTTGCAGACCTGAAGGCATTTGCCCATCGTCAGCCAGCGACGGCAGTGAAGGCATTCTCGCTGTCCATCGTAAACTACCGACAGGAGTCAAGGCATCGTCTACAGTCTACTAGCAACAGCAGTGAAGGCCTTGACAAAGGCCAGCAACAGAAGTGAACGCATTGGCTACTGTCAACCAGTAACGCCGACGAAAGCATTGTCAGCTGTAACAATTGGATGCGGTGAACGTCTTCAACAAGTTACAGTGACGGAAGCCATGTCCGTCTTCAAACGGTGTTTACACTGGTCAGCACTGCCCATCGTCGCCCAGTTACAGTGGTGAAAGCACTGTCCATCACCAGTTACGTTGGTGAAAGCATTTTTCATGGTCAACACGTTACAGTGGTGAAAGCACTTCCCATCAATCATTACATTGGTGAAAGCACTGGCCATCAAGTTACAGTGGTGAACGCACTGGCCATCAACACATTACAGTGGTGAACGCATTGTCTGTCAACCCGTTACAGTGGTGAAAGCACTGTTCATCAACCCGTTACAGTGGTGAAAGCACTGTCCATCAACCCGTTACAGTAGTGAAAGCACTGTCCATCAACACGTTACAGTGGTGAAAGCACTGTCCATCAACATGTTACAGTGGTGAAAGCACTGTCCATCAACATGTTACAGTGGTGAAAGCACTGTCCATCAACATGTTACAGTGGTGAAAGCACTATCCATCAACACGTTACAGTGGTGAAAGCACTGTCCATCAACATGTTACAGTGGTGAAAGCACTATCCATCAACACGTTACAGTGGTGAAAGCACTGTCCATCGTCAATCAGTTACAGTGAACGCACTGTCCATCATCAACACGTTATAGTGGTGAAATCACTGTCCAGCAATACGCTACACTGGTGAAAGCACTGTCCATCATCAACAAGTTTCGGTTGTGAAAGCACTGTCCACCAATCAGTTACACTGACACCAGCAATATCCACCATCAGTCAGCTACAGTGATGAAAGCACTATCATGTACCGGCTACAGTGAAAGCACTTCCATCATCAATCGGTAACGGCGGTAACAGCACCTTGCATCACGTGTCATTTGGCGCAACAGTTATCGCAGTAGCAGTAAGCTCAACAGAAAGCATTGCCCATTTTAAACCAGTTACAGCGGTAAAGATCTAGCCCAGAATAGGTCAGTTACAGTGGTGACGGCATACATACCGTCAGCAATCATTGGTGACAGCCTGGACCACCATCAGTTACATTGGTGACAGCCTACCCCACCAACAGCAAGTTACAGTGGTGACAGCAATCATTGGTGACAGCCTAGACCACCATCAGTTACAGTGGTGACAGCCTAGCCCACTACCAGCAAGTTACAGTGGTGACAGCCTAGCTCACCATCAGTTACAGTGGTGACAGCCTAGCCCACCATCAGTTACAGTGGTGACGGCATACATACCGTCAGCAATCATTGGTGACAGCCTGGACCACCATCAGTTACAGTGGTGACAGCCTGGACCACCATCAGTTACAGTGGTGACAGCCTGGACCACCATCAGTTACAGTGGTGACAGCCTAGCCTACCACCAGCCAGTCACTGTGGTGACAGCCTAGCCCACCACCAGCCAGTCACGGTGGTGACAACCTAGCCCACAACCAGCCAGTTACAGTGGTGACAGGCTGGACCACCATCAGTTACAGTGGTGACAGCCTAGCCCACCACCATCAGTTACCGTGGTGACAGCCTAGCCCACCATCAGTTACCGTGGTGACAGCCTAGCCCACCACCAGTCAGTCACGGTGGTGACAACCTAGCCCACCGTCGGCCCCCACAGGACAGACACCCCGGCAGTGTTGCCGCACGCAACGACGCCCGATCGCCGGCCACAACGCCCAGGCTATTGAACCGTCCGCCGCTCGACACCGACGCCGCGCCCGCTCCCGTCCGGCCGCGCGGCTGCGGAGGCGAAAGGGCAGCGCTCTGGGGGGCCTGGGGATCGCGCCACTCACGCCCCGCACGATGGCCCCCGTCTGATTGAAGTCAGGGGGCAGCGAAACACACGAGAAGGCTTCCCGCACTGCCAGCGTCCTATGCCGCGAGTGGCGCCGGCGCCGGGTGTGAAACAAACAAACAAACCAACGAAGCGAGGGAGATTGGGAAGCAAATCGAGTAAGGATCCTCTTTGGTAACAGTGTAAGCGACCGCGGGGGTTGAGTCGGGGGAGATAGTGTTGTGATCCCCGTAGTCTGAGCGCTCTGTCTAGTCTTGCTGTAGTTGTGTGTTTATTTTTATATTAGTTCTGGGCCTTTCGTCAGTGGTGTAGCAAATCGACGTATCGTGTGTTTCAGAGGTAGAAAGAAACGTGAGCTGCAATGTTCGGAAGACACGAAGCCGTGCCACAAACACCACCAACGACACGTCACTAGGGAGTGGCAACGACGCGTGTGGCCCTTTTATTTTCCCCTCCCCCCCCCGCCACCTTTCTTTTTTGCCTCTCATCCTTGTCACCGAAGCATCAAGCTATGAGAAGCAACCTTCTGCGGTGGTGCGCTACAGTCGTCAACCAAAGAGCGGGGATCGCTGTCTACGAAAGTGTTGATTTCCTGCAACAAACTAACACAGCGAGGCAGCTCGAGTAACTGAAGACACAGGCTTTGTGTGGCATGGGGTGGCGGACCCGCCAGCCCACACACAAACACAGACACAGACACTTCACTGAAACCCGGTACCGGTGATATCCAGCGCCGTCAGCGGCAGGCGCCAACGCCAGTGATAACCTCCACCTGTCATCACCGGTGTCTATGGTAACCGGTGCCGCCGTTGTTATCGCTGTCACCGCCTCTGTCAGGCGTCCCAACAGCTGCCGGCTGTGCGCGGATCTGTCTGTCTGTAAGCCTGTCGCGAGCGGTTAGCTAGCCGTAAGAACTGTGGATGTACGTGCAGGCCTCGTGTGACGTTGTGTGTGTGATGCGGTGAAGGCGACAGCCAGGCTTGTGTAGCACGTGCCCTGGCTGTCAGTGTCCGGAGCGGCAGACCAAACGCACACACAAAACGAAGATGGCTTGAGGGCCGAAGAACCGAAAGAGGGGCAAGCCCCATCTGTGAAAGAGTTTGAAACTGAATACAGTCGTGGTGAGTGAGTTGGAAACTGAATACAATTGTGGGAAGTGAGTTTGCAACTGAATACAATTGTGCTGAGTGAGTAAGTACAGTACACCCAGTCAACGAGTACTACAACTGCGGTGCATACAATTCAAGCGCGACTCTTCTCGTGAATATCGTTCAGTGTTGGAACGGCGATGTAAAGCGAAGACAGGGCGCTTCATTTCGTTCAAAACGCGGAACGCGGCCAGCAAATAGCACAGAACGCGTGATCGGTGAAAGGCGACGAGGTCGTAAAAGCGTTATTCAAGGCTGACCGACTCAAACCAACCCCTCGTGTCTTGCTGGTGATGACTGCAACTCCGAGCTCATCACGTCGCCGCAACACAGGGGCTTAGTTCTACTTCAGTCTCGAGTGTTTCCTTGGAGATAGAGGGGCGAGAAGAACGCCGTACCCTGGGGATCGTGAAAAACTTACTTATTGCCTGCGTTCGAGTGTTTCCTTGGAGATACAGAGGCGCGAACGCCGTGTAAAAAAGTGACGTCCTGAAACCTCGCGCGCCTACGTACCCGTACCCTGGGGATCGTGAAGATTTGCTTGCGTTCGAGTGTTTCCTTGGAGATACAGGGGCGAGAAGAACGCCGTGTAAAAAAAAAAAAGTGACGTCCTGAAACCTAGCACGCCTACGTACCCGTACCCTGGGGATCGTGAGGACTTGCCTGCGTTGGTTTCCTTGGAGATACAGGGGTGAGAGCACCGTGTAAAAAAAAAAGAGAGAAAAAAGTGACGTCCTGAAACCTAGCACGCCTACATACCCGTACCCTGGGGATCGTGAAAAACTTACTCCCTACCCCCTCTCCTCTTCCCTAACACTCAGACAACCTCCCAACTCCAACCCCACCCTCCATCCACGCCCAACCCCTCCAATCCCAAGCCAGCATGACCCTTAACGGCAGCAACGGCAGCGCCACCTCCACCAACGGCGCGGACGGGGAGGAGGCCGGGCCGGTGGCGGTGGAGGCCTACTCCGTGGTGCTGTCGGTGGCGGCGCTGGTGCTGGCGGCGCTGCTCGGCGGCGGCGGCAGCCTGTCGGTGCTGCTGGCCCTCTTCCGCAGCCCGCGGGTCCGCAAGTACAGCTACACCCTCGTGCTCGTCTTCTTCTTCCTCTGCGGCGGGCTGGCGCTGCTATGGGCGCCCATGGAGCTGGCCCACCTCCTGACCTACCACCACAGCCTCCGCAACCCCACCCTGGACTTCGGCGTGGCCACCTTCGCCGTCTACATCTTCCTGTGCGCGGGGCTGGCCCTCC
This sequence comes from Alviniconcha strummeri, assembly GCA_963584105.1. Taxonomy (NCBI): domain Eukaryota; kingdom Metazoa; phylum Mollusca; class Gastropoda; family Provannidae; genus Alviniconcha; species Alviniconcha strummeri. The sequence goes on from CAUZXP010000022.1 coordinate 7,629, forward strand.
TCATCGCCGCCTTCTGCGCCGAGAGCGTGCTGCGCTTCGCCGGCTGCTTCGGGCGCGGGGTCCGCCAGGCCTGGCCCGCCTCCGTCTGCGTGGCCATGTTCCTCACCTCCCTGCTCGTCGCCGTTGCCTTCCTCTCCGCCTCCCTCGGCCAACGCCACCGCGGCAGCTACCTCATCCTGCACCCGGAGTCCGCCGCCTCGCGCCTCTCAGCCCTCGTCGTGCTGCTGCTGATGGTGGGCGTCGGGGTGGCGGCGCTGGGGGTGGCGCGGGTGCTGGCGGGGCGGCGGGGCGAAGCGGTCAAGACGTCCGAGAGCTTCCTGTCGGCACAGTCGCACGAGTCCGCCGCCAACGCCGTGCCGCACTTCCTGATCAACCAAGCCGACGCCGGGGATGGCGGTGACGGCGAGGTCGGGTACGGCGCCGGCTCCAGCGACGACGGCGGCGACAAGCGCTCCATCTCCGCCTCCTCCTCCTCCAAGCTGCCGGACATCATCGGGCCGGACGTCATCGCGCCCGGCACGCCCGTCAAGGGCCACAACTCTCCCAGGCTGGGCAACTTGCCTGGCCCTGGGTCGCGGGGCCCGTCGATGCTGGGAGTCAACATGGCTCAGGTAGGCAGGAGTCTGGGGCGTGCGCTGCGACGGCCTTGTCCTCCATCACTTTCACTATTGCTTTCTTTCCGTTATTTGACGGTTTACTGTCTTTGTTCCCCCTACCTTCCATCACTTTCACTCTTGCTTTCTTTCCGTTATTTGACGGTTTACTGTCTTTGTACCCCCTACCCTCCATCACTTTCATTTTTGCTTTCTTTCCGTTATTTGACGGTTTACTGTCTTTGTTCCCCCTACCCTCCATCACTTTCATTTTTGCTTTTCTTTCCGTTATTTGACGGTTTACTGTCTTTGTTCCCCCTACCCTCCATCACTTTCATTTTTGCTTTTCTTTCCGTTATTTGACGGTTTACTGTCTTTGTTCCCCCTACCCTCCATCACTTTCATTTTCGCTTTTCTTTCCGTTATTTGACGGTTTACTGTCTTTGTTCCCCCTACCCTCCATCACTTTCACTCTTGCTTTTCTTTCTGTTGTTTGACGGTTTACTGTCTTTGTTCCCCCTACCCTCCATGACTTTTATTCTCACTTTCCTTCAGTTATTTGTATGGTAACCGGTGCTTTCTTTCCGTTATTTGACGTTTTACTGTCTTTGTTCTCCTTACCCTCCATCACTTTCATTGTTTTGCTTTCCTTCTGTTGTTTGCTAGTTTACTCTCTTTGTCCCCCCCCCCCCAACACACACACACACACACACACACACACACACACACACACACTAAGCTGGCTGTCCGTTTGGAGTGATTGAACTGTGGCCTGCCACATATTATGTGACTACTGTTGTGAAACATCACATAGAGTGAAGGCCCAAATGGGCATATCGACTCTAACCCCTCCACCCCTCCTCCCCTTTTAAGTATAGTTTTAAAATTGTACATATATACCAGTTTTAACACGTATACACTTTTAAAACGTACTATATGATGTCAAAATGTGTACCACCCTGATATAACCACACTGGTTGACTGGGCGTAAAACACCAAGTTACTACTACCACCCCGCTCCTCTCTTTCGTTTGCTCCCCCCCCCCCCCCCCCCACTTCTCTCCATCTCTGTCTCCTTCCCTTCCTCCCTCTCTCTCCCTTCTCTCCCTCCCTCCCTCCACCCCCTATCTCTCCCCCTTCCTCTTTCTCCCTCCCTCACTCCATTCCTCTATCTCTCTTCCTCCTCCCTCTGCCGTCCCTTACTCCATTTTTCTCTTTTCGCCCCTCTCTCCCTTCCTCACCACCCACCTCTCCCTGCCTTCCTCATCACCCACCTCTCCCTTCCTCCCTCACTACCCACCTCTCCCTTCCTCACTTACCACCCACCTCTCTCCCTCCTTCCCTCACTCCATTCCCCCTCACTCTCTCTCACTCCATTCCTCCCTCCCTCTCTCCCTCACTCCATCCCTTTTCTTTCTCTCTCTGTGTAACTTGAGGTATACTACATTTCAATGTAACCTACACAACTGGCTAGGTTTAAACGCTCTGGCTGGCTCTGGCTGTCTCTCTCTCTCTCTTCCTCTGTGTGTGTGTGTGTGTGTGTGTGTGTGTGTGTGTGTGTGTGTGTGTGTGTGTGTGTGTGTGTGTGTGTGTGTCTCTCTCTCTCTCTCTCTGTCCCCATCCAGACTCTGCTCTCCACCCCCCACCCCCAGCCATCCCACCCCGTTTTTTCTTTCTTCGCACCGAGTGTATTACTTAACCGTGACCCCCTCCTTCCCCCCTCCTCCCCCCCCCCCCAAAAAAAAAAAACACACCAAAAAACCCCCCCAAAAAACCCACCTTCCTCCTCTTGTGAGCAGTAAACGCTGACGATGTGTTGTTCCGCTTTGGTCAGGTACTGGGCCGCCGCCGCCACACCATCTGCCAGATCGGCGACTCCAGCACGCCGCCCGACCCCATCAGCAAGGCCAAGCAGTACAACTACGTCCGCAAGTTCTCCGTCGACATCTCCGCCCTGCAGGCGCAGCTGGAGAACCCCAAGCTCTTCAAGGACACGGCGCCCTTCCAGTCCGACCAGGACCTCCGCCAGCGCCAGCAGCAGCAGCAGAACAAGCCCAAGCTGCCGGAGGTTCGAGCCCCACTCCTGCCTCTGCCCAGTCTGGGCCCGAGGCTAGACGGAGGGGGAGGAGGGGGAGGAGGAGGAGGGGGAGGGGGCGGAGGAGGAGGGGACGCAGGGGGACTGAAGCTGTGCCTCCCTGCCCGCCCCCCTGTCATCACTGTGTCGGAGGAGGTGAAGGAGGACGTGGAGGGAGAGATCAAAGAGGAGGAGGAGGAGGAGGAGGTGGAGGAGGAGGGGGAAGGAGGGAAGAAGGTAGAGGAGGAGAGAGACAAGGGGCTGAACTGTACCACTGTGAGGACAGAGTACACCCCCATCGTGGACAAAGCCGAACTGACCAGCATTCCAAGGTTGCCCGTCACGTGTCCCGTGGACGAAGAGGAGGAGGAGGAAGAGGAGGAGGAAGCGGAGGAGGAGGAGGAAGGGGTGGGCCACCACTGCCCGGAGGAAGACGCCAGCTTCAAAAGCGTCAGCAACGACAATCGCCTGGCCGCGGAGGACTGCGACCAGGACTTCGTCAAAATGACCCTGCTCATGACCTTGACATTCTTCCTCTGCACCGTCCCCTTGTTCCTGATCGAGGCCATGAAGGGCAGCGTCAACGCGCACACCTACGTCAACATCAGCACCTGCACGCGCGCCCTGTCCAGCATCCAGACCATCATCTACCCGCACATCGTCATCTGCATGGACAGGGTGGTCAACAAGGCCGTCAAACGGCTCAAGGCCCAGCTCAGCCAGGCCTGTGCTCTGCGGGACGCGGACTGTGTGGAGATGCAGCCGGAGCAAGGCAGCTCCAGCACCAGCCAAATGTGACGCGCGAGTGCTTGTGTTGTGTATATGCTCGGGAAGTAGGAAGGAAGTCGACGCTCGCCTCGTGTGCAGAGAGGGGCGTTTGCCTCGTGTGGAGGGAGGGAGGGACTCCCTTGGAGAGAGAGAGAGAGAGAGAGAGAGAGAGAGAGAGAGAGAGAGAGAGAGAGAGAGAGAGAGAGAGAGAGAGAGAAATGCGTGTGTATCGCTACACTTGGGAGTCGGACGGAAGTTGGCATTTGCCTCACAAGCAGGGAGGAGAGAGAGCGAGCGCCCCTCGTAGTTCAGGAGCTGTGTGAGAGTTGAGGTGGCCGTCCTGGGCTGTCCGTCCTAACGAACCTTATGGTTTCCGGGGACGTAAAGCACTAGTGAACCATGCTCACGCATTGGTCTCAGCTTGTCCCTAATATGTCAACCGACATCCGAGGACACTAAGCAACACTTGCGCGCGCAATCGTGGGAACAGGCCTTTCCTGCATCAGCCAAATGTAAACGTTTGGGAGTCGGAAGCAAGTCTGTTTGCCTCGTGTGCGCAGAGAAAGAGAGAGAGAGAGAGAGAGAGAGAGAGGAGAGAGAGAGAGAGAGAGAGAGAGAGAGAGAGAGAGAGAGAGAGAGAGAGAGAGAGAGAGAGAGAGCTAGAGGTTTCCAGGTTTCCAGGAGAGCAAGGCCTCTCCAGCACCAGCCTGATGTGACGCGCGTGTGTCTCTACGCTCTTGGGAGTAGGAAGGAAATCGGCGTTTGCCTCGTGTGCGTCGTCTGAGCAAGGGAACTCTACAGCACCGGTGAGCTGTGTGGCAGGACGTCACTGAGTGCATCATGTGCTGAGACCTAACTTCAGATCGAGGCATCTCCGGCGTCAGTCCGATGTGACGTGTGCTATGACGTCACTGTTTACGTCATGTGCAGACAGAGACTGACGTGTCGTCAGAGCCAGTCATCGCTGGCACAAGTTCAGTGTGACGACTGTATGTGTGTCGTGACGTCACCTCTCTCCGTCATATGCACACCACCAAAGTATCTCTCGTGTGTCTGTGCGCCGTGACGTCACTCTTTGCTACATATGCAGACTACCAAAGCATCTCCAGCTTCTGTCCAATGTGACGTGTGTCTGTGACATGATGTCACTTTCTGCGTCATGTGTAGAGACGAATCGTCACATCAAAGCATCTACAGCTTTTGTCCAATGTCGCATGGCGTTACTATTTGCTTCATGTGCAGACGAATCGTCAGACCTTCCTTCATGTGCTGCGGAGCCTGTTCGCATCGCTCTCACCGCCTTCCAAATGTCCAAAATGCTCAGTAGTGCTCAACACTATGAGGGTCCTCCGGGACCACCTCGTAGAAACACACGGCATACGGGATGTCCTATTCAGATGTCGACTCTGCAAAACAATATTCGACAGAGTGCATAGACTGGAATGTCATGCAACACGCTGCAAAAAGGGAGAAAGAACCCCATCAGAAGCCGACCGAAAATTCGGTTGTGATGGCTGCACAGGCCGTTTCCTAACGAAATCAGGAAAATCACAGCACGAACGACACAGGCACCCTGAGACTGCCAACAATCGTAGAATCAATGCCACCAAGCTGGAAGCCAAACAAAAGCAGGACAAGAGACACACTGCTAAAAGGCTGGAAAAGCAGGTAGCGGAGAGAGAGCAAGAAGAACGGCTCGCTGCGAACGAAGGGGCAAGGATGCAGACGAGTCGAGAGCGAGAAACGAACATCGCAAGGGAAACACCAGAAAAGGCAAACGAAGCCCGAGTCCTTCGAACGGAATGGGATGAAGCAGCAACAGAGATTTTCCTAGACATCTACTGTGAGATGGGCGACGAGAAAGGACTCCACGCTAGAGTGCGAGCAGCCCTCCAAGTAGCAGGCTATGAATTCTCGCTGAAACGCATCTCGGAGCGAAAAAGGACAAAGGGTTTCCGTTTCGCCCTACTGGACAAGCAGGAGAAAAACAGACAAGAGGAAGAAGTGGCCCCAGACCAAACAGGGGAGGCAGCACAAAGCGCACCAGACGCAGATCCAAACGGCCAAAAAACCGCTCACAATGTGGAATGCATGGACACTGCCGCTGCCGAGACACTATTACTCAGTCTGGAAGAGGCAAACGAAGCCCGAGTCCTCCAAACGAAATGGGATGCAGAAGCAATAGAGATTCTCCTAGACTACTACTGCAAAACGGGTGACACAAAAGGACTCCACACCAGAGTGAGAGCAGCCCTGAGAGTAGCAGGATACGATATCTCCCAAAAGCGCATCTCTGAGAGGAAAAGGACAAAAGGCTTCCAAACCGCCCTCCTAAACAGACAAAAAGCAAACGGTATAGAGGAAGAAGTGGCCCCAGACCAAACAGGGGAGGCAGAGCAAAGCACACCAAAAGCAGACACAAGCGGTCAAAAGACGGCCTATGCAACGGAATGCTTGGACAGCTACTCTGTTGAGACACTATTGCTCAGTCTGGAAACCTCGGGCGATGAATCAGAAGCAAGCATCGCCGCCATCTGTCGGACCGTACAAAAGACCGGGACAGAGGGTGAAGCGGCAGAAGTAGCGTACGCAGCGCACGAAAAACTTCTAAATGACTTCATCGCGCCGGGGCCAATGGCCCCGACAACAGGAGCAAAAATGCCCAGATACCGGAAAGAAACAAAAGTCCGGAAAATCCGAACCAAGACGCTTAAAGGAAAAGCGAAAGAGAAAGTGGAGAGATACAGAAACCTCCAACAAAAGTGGAAACGGAATAAAAAGAACGCCGTCAAGCAGGTATTAGACGGGGCATCTGATGCCAAGTGTCAAATAGACGCCGAAGTGATCGAAGCAACATACACGGACAGGTTTGAGAGCGTGGGCCCCAGAGTGGATCTCTCCAATTACCCAGGCCCCTTCTCAGAACCTGTGTTGCCCACAGTCACCACGGAAACTGACAGCGACCACGAAAAGCAAAGCGGCCAAAGCATACAATCAGAACCCCGCCCAGAACGGCTCCTGGAGGCAGTGAGAGCAAGCGAAGTGAGGAAGGCGGTGAGAGCGATGCGAACAGGCTCCGCAGCAGGCCCCGACCGTATTACAGTGGCACAGCTCAAGAAGAAGACTGAAGAAAACCCAGGTTTTCTAGCGGGAGTGTACACGCTGTGGATGACGAAGCATCACCAGCTTCTGTCCAGTGTGGCATGAGCTTGTGTACCATGACGTGACTGTTTGCGTCATGTGAAGAGACCAATTGTCAGACCAAAGCATCCTCAGTTTCTGTCCAGTGTGACATGTGCTTGTGTACCATGACGTCATTGTTTGCGTCGTATGCCGAAAAGTACTGTCAGACCAAAGCATCCCCAGTTTCTCCAGTGTGACGTAAATTTGTGTGCCATGACGTCATTGTCTGCGTCATGTGCTGAGAAGAACAATCGGACCAAAGCATCCCCAGCTTCTCCTGTGTGACATGCGCTTGTGTGACATGACGTCATTGTTTGCGTCATGTGCCGAGACGAACCGTCAGACCAAACATCCCCAGCCTTTTGTCCAGTGTGACGTGTGTCCGCCTTCTCCGTGTGCAAACAACACCGCATCTTGCATCGCAAGAGCCAGGCGGGCTATAGCACACAGTTATACACAAAAGGATGTCTCACTCAACCGTGACCACTGTTCGCAATATATATATATATCGTGGAGGCGTGGTTGCGGAAGGGCTCTGCAAATATATATACATATGCAGAGCCCTTCCGCAAACCACGCCTCCACGAAGCGTCGGTGTGATAAAATATTTTAAAAACTCCCCGCGTGTTTTGATGTTCCAGCGAATCTCACCGTGTTCCTCGCAGGTGACCAGAAATCAATCCTACAGCAACAAAAGTACAAAATAAATGTTGTTTTAACTGAGCAATTTGGAGCACGAATAAGATGTGGCGCGAAGAAGTGATCCGTGTTTCACCCAGTAACATCGTTGATAAACAATATATATTATATATAAGAGAGAGAGAGAGAGGTCAGAACTTTATTGCTGAAGTACTAGGATTTGGGGCAATAGCCTACTCTTACAATGTGTCCTTGCTAAGGTACACAGATATACAGATAAAGGTTATTTATGATACTTTCAAAACTCACACAATATTACAAAATAGTAGCAACATCAATAAAAGCAATACAAATGGCAGTAAGCAGCACTAGATTACTGACACAGGCAACATAACCTGACAGAAACATGATATTCAGACATGTGTGTGTGTGTGTGTGTGTGTGTGTGTGTGTGTGAGTGTATGGTGTGTGTGTGTGTGTGTGTGTGTGT
>CAUZXP010000023.1:0-20000 GCA_963584105.1 Alviniconcha strummeri
AGTAAAAACTGGTGAAACAATTATATAAAAATAAAAATAAAATGTTTTACAAACTCGATTAATATTTAAACAGGATAATATATAAACAAATAAAATTAAATACTACTATTAATAGTAATAAACATACAGGAACAGCAAAAATCATTGCAAATACTTTGAAATGACAATGAATAAATAAGATGGATACATAGCAAAAATGGCGTTGACGTATCTCGCAATTTATTATAAATCACGAAAACAGAACATGGCTCAGTGATACGGTGGGGGGTGGGGGGTGGGGGGTTGGAGAAAAATGGAGATCAGATCATAAATCACTGTAGGCAATGCTGCAGTCACTCACACACAGATACACACACACACACACACACACACACACACACACACACACACTCACACACACACACACACACACACACACACACACACACACAGCGCGGTAGCAACAGTAAAACACTTTTCAGTGATGTGATAACGATGATACCGGCATCTGTAATAGCAAGCACTAGTCTACAGAGTCAAATGATGGGTGGGGGGGGGGGGGGGGATAAGCTGTTTTATGCGGTTGTGTTAAGGTGCTCACGGAGGTTTCTCTTGAAGGGAGCTGAGTGAGTGACATGATGTGAGATGCACTGGAAGACTATTCCAAAACAGGGCACCAGAAAAGGCCATGCTTGTTTTGAATAAATCTGTTCTTGGCTTTGGTAACTGAAGGTAGTTGTTTCTGGAGCTAGAGTGGGGAGCTTTGTACAAGCTAGATATGTACACTGGCGCACTGTTGGTAAGTGCCCTATACATAAAAACACCCTTGTTGTAGTCCAGTTGTTTGTGAAGGTTCAGTATTCCTATCTTATTCAGTTTTTGGTCAGTGGTTAGATTTTTTCTGGAAGGATTAGCTTTCCGGATCTTCTTAGTAGAGAATTTAATCGTTTTTGAGAGCATCACTACAGCCGCCCCACACTACTGATGCGTAGTCAATGTGGGATTTAACGTGGGCATTGAACAAAAGCTTTAAAGTATCAATGTCAACAATGTACTTAGTTTAGATAGAAGGAAGACACGCTTAGAGAGTGTTTTGCACAGTGTGTCAGTATGTGTATCCCACCGAAGTTTGTTGTCTATAATTATTCCTAAAAGTCGGTGTTCTGCCACTTGTTCAATTTTCACTCCATGTAGTAACAGATCAAACGATAAAGGTAACAGCTGATGCTTCTGCCTTGTAGCGATTGTCATAGAGTGGGTTTTCTTTGGATTGATGACCATAGAGAATTATTGTCGCACCAACATGAGACCTGGTCTAAGGCTTTCCTGTAAGGTGTGTTCTATTTCATAATGTCTTTTCCGGATGTGTGGAGTGTTGTGTCGTCTGCTAACATGTCGCAAGCAACAGAAATATTCGGTTACATGCAATGGTAGGTCATTGATAAAAATACTAAACAGAATAGGCCCTAGGACAGATCCTTGTGGTACTCCAAACTTTACAGAGCCTTCAGAAGAATATGAGCCATGGAGGAAAACACTTTGCGTTCTGCCTCAAGATACGATTTGAAAAACGGTAGGGAACTTGAATTTTGAAGGTAGCATCAAGCTTGTACATCATAATATTGTGATCCACAAGGTCAGAGGCCTTTTTCAGGTCTAGGAATATCACGCCAGACACCTCAGATCTGTTCATCGCTGTCAGCTAAGAATGAGTAAGCCGTACTAATGCGGTACTGCAAGAGTGTTTACATCGAAAACCAGACTGGAAGGGGTGAATGAGTAGGTGTTTTTTCCAAATAATCATTTAACTGTACATGCACATGCTTTTCGAGGAGTTTGGACAGGACAGATAACAGTGATATTGGTCTGTAGTCAGTCAAATTAGTCTTGTCGCGAGTTTTTGGCAATGGGATCATTTTTGCTTTCTTAAACTCGGATGGATAATGGTTTTTCTCGATGCATAGATTGAAAATGTAAGTAAGTGAGTCTGTTATGTAAGGCAGTGACAATATAAGTAAGTGGTTGCTAATGCCATCGGGTCCAGACGACTTTTTGTTATCAGTTTGGATACATATTTACCGAGTCTGGAATGGAAATATATGGGATGACAAATGCTCCTGCCCTCGTGTTTTTTGCTCGCAAAATTCGTGTAGAATATTTGAGCATTCAGAGTCATATACATCATCCGATCGTGGTTTTGCCTAACATTCTGCCACAGAAAAGAAGTGATTATTTAATTTATCAGCCGTTAGGTTCTTTGGGATATCGGCAGAATAAGACTGGCTCCCTTTCGTAAATGTATTTAGAGCACGCCACACAGTCGAAATATTTTTATCTCGCTGAATGAGTTTCTGGAAGTAGTCCTTTTTTGCTTTTCTCACCCGATTTTTTTAATTTTATTTCTTAGCTTCTTATATTCTGCAAAACGTTTTTCTTTCTTTAGTTTGTCTCGCTCAGCCATTAGCTGCATTACATCTTTGTTAAGCCAGGGTGGTAATTTGGGATGTTTGATGCGCTTGTGCTTCAGTGGCGCGTGTCTGTTGATTACACTGAGTATACATTGTACCACACCGACAAAGCTTCTTCAGGGTCAGTATAATTCAGGACCGAAATAAAAGGGGCACAATTCAGTTCAGCACAAAATGCTGTTTCATTAAAGTGCTTGAACGATCTAAATGATATAAGAGAATGGGTTTTTGAGTTTACATTTTGAAAGTTTAACAGATTTCGTACAGGAGATGGAACACTGGTCACTGATGCTTAGGTCAGATACACTGACATCAGTGAATGCATCTGGGTTGTTTGTATATATATGGTCAATCAGTGTGGCAGGTGTCGGTGTAATTCTCGTTGGTGACGAGAGAGAGAGAGAGAGAGAGAGAGAGAGAGAGAGAGAGAGAGAGAGAGAGAGAGAGAGAGAGAGAGAGAGAGAGAGAGATGCTTATACATTTGATTTTTGCACCTCGGCAACCGCACAGCGTCACATCACACAGTCAGTGACTCCACACCAGAATGAAAGTAAAACGCTTTTCACACTTGCACGCGCGCACACCACACACATATACACACGCACACACGCACACACACACACACACACACACACACACACACACACACACACACACACACACACACACACTGTTTGTTTGTCTGTCTGTCTCTCTGTCTGTCTGTCTGTCTCTGTCTGTCTCTGTCTGTCTCTGTCTCTCTCTCTGTCTCTCTCTCTGTCTCTCTCTCTGTCTTCCTGTCTCTTTTCTCTTTCTGTCTCTGTCTCTCTCTCTCTCTCTCTCTCTCTCTCTCTCTCTCTCTCTCTCTCTCTCTCTCTCTCTCTCTCCAGGCCCGACCTTTGTGCACGAGATGATTGGAGACTGTTCATCGAACTCTTCGACCGGCCAAGGTCAAAATGTTTCCACGAACTCGTGTGAGTGCTAACCACAGCTGTCAGAGTATTTCGCTGGTGTTGACCTCTGACCCCCTGCCACCCCGCAAACACTCACGCTGCCACAGGCTGTGGCGTCATCCACAAACTCTTTGCTATTTTCCCAACAAGGCAAAACAACAACAACAACAGCAACAACAACAACAACAAAACAAAAAGCCTTACACAGCTACAAATTGAAATCAGGACTCTGGCAAGCATGTTTTTTGGACAGATACAAGTTGCACACGCATGTATAGAAATATTTTCATTTTGTCAATCTTGATACGAGTCAGCTAGCGGATACAAAACACAAGACACAAGATTGGTTGATTTATAGATCGTTTGTATATACCTCTGTTGTCTACTTCCCAGCAGACTCACCGCGAATCTAGTCGCATGCTACTCTGAACGATAATGGCATTATTGATGCCAGTGGCGTGGTTCTGGGTTTGACGTGCAGTACCTGAACAGATTGCTTGAATGCCATCAGCAAAGATGTCTGAATAGGCCTGCACAATTAAAACCTCTCTCTCTCTCTCTCTCTCTCTCTCTCTCTCTCTCTCTCTCTCTCTCTCTCTCTCTCTCTCTCTCTCTGTTTTTCTTTGTTCCTCTGCCTCTGTCTGTGTGTCTGTGTCTCTCTCTCCGTCTCTGTATCAGTCTGTCTGTCTGTCTGTCTGTCTGTCTGTCTGTCTCTGTCTCTGTCTCTGTCTCTCTCTCTCTCTCTCTCTCTCTCTCTCTCTCTCTCTCTCTCTCTCTCTCTCTCTCACCCCCCTCCCCCACCTTCCTGTCCCTCCCCCTTACTTTTTCACTTGCAATTCGTTTGTGCGGATTTCTTCCCTTCGACCTACTCACGTTTTCCTTGTACTTCTAACAGGTGATGATGACGAGAAGGAGGCAGTTAGGTTATTACTCATTGTTGGTAAGTACACCGGATGCTGTTTTGAGTTAACTTTGAATCAGTGTAAACCATTCTAAACTGTCCTTACGTATATGGGTCTTTTTCAAAATATGAGCAATTTTTTGTCTTTCAAGAACAAGGTGAAATAAAATGATAAATATGCATCCAGCAGATTTGTAAAAATAAGCTAATACACAAATAGCTGCATTACTGACCTAACAGCAGACACTCTTTTGTTTGTATTTTTGGTAGGTGTATGGAAATGAATCATGTGCAGCGGAAGGCGCGCGGGTGGTGGGGGGTGGGGGTGGGGTGGGATGGGGCTAAAATTGCATTCCAAGTTGGAAATGGTTAAATATTTATATTTCATTAAAAGCTATTAAAACGGTGCTTTTGGTCTTTGGTTTACGGTGTGAGGCAGATCTAGACATCATCTTGACGTAACCAAAGCGTTTGTTTGTTTTTACATTTATATATTGCAAATTATAAAATTAAGAAATGCATGTCCAAGACTTTTCGGTCAATGCAGTTACCACGTACAAAAATATGCAATAAAAATTGAATGCTCCCTAGTTCTCAAATGCGTTTTTCATAACTGAAGAGTTAATCAACTGATATAATATCCATGCAAACAGGTGCTCTTTCTAGTGCATTTTTAGGCAATAAAATAGCATGTTCATCAGGTTACGGTTCTTGTTGTTTAGCTTTACACGTCAGTACAGTTACCGAGATCTACCATCATAATAATTCATGCAAAAGTTTAGTATAATTAATTGTTTTTATTTTACTGTCAAAAAGTGTCACTTCCTCATGCTGTTAAGGGTGCTATGTGTTCTGATGACAGGAAGTGATTATTATCTATCATCATTTTGTCTGTGCATTTACTTGGTGGTAACTGCAGGTAAACACGACTTGGTGGTAAACACGACGGTAGCTGAAGTTACTTGGTGATAACTGCAGGTAAACACGACTTGGTGGTAAACACGACGGTAGCTGAAGTTACTTGGTGGTAACTAGAGGTAAACACGACTTGGTGGTAAACACGACGGTAGATGAAGTTACTTGGTGGTAACTGCAGGTAAACACGACTTGGTGGTAAACACGACGGTAGTTGAAGTCACTTGGTGGTAAATGAATGTAAACACGACTTAGTGGTAAACACGACTTGGTGGTAAATACGACGGTAGTTGAAGTCACTTGGTGGTAACTGCACAGACCTATTTGGTAACTACACAGACACGTCATGGTAACTGTGCTGAAATGCTCTTAGATCTGCTTTCATTTTTGTTTAGTTTTTCATCTTATTTTGCATTGCACGGTCAGTTATATCTATTTGTAGGTAAATCAACTGGCCTGAGATTAAATACAGTCTTATTCAAACTTACTGAGTTTGTGTTAGTGAGGATCGGTTACCAATGTCTTAGTAACTGCACTGACCCATCTAGTAACTGCATAGATCTATTTTAGACCATGAGCCAGCCTATACCCCCCTCCCCCCCCCCCCCCCCACCACATGGTAATTTCTGGGTACCTTGACCATCAAAGTACACAGTTCAGGTTGTCTGCAAGTGAACTGTTGCTGTTTGTGTCTGTGGTGCTGGTTCTAATAAATGCACTATATGGAATTCCAAATTGCGATGACCTTGTCTCTTAGCAACTCATTTATTATGGCAAAAAAGGCCATTTCCATATATTGTTTTATTGTTTGAACAGTTTAATATGTTATAGCTTTCCGTTTCTCTTTGTCTTAAATATGTCCTTGTTATTGGGCACTGCGGACGCAGAAATATTAAGGTCCCCTCTGTTAAACCCCCAGAGCTGACGAATGTTTTCTTTAAAAGCACGGAGTAGGTCAGAATATAGCCAAATATGCTTAGTCAGTGCCATAATTTCTTCCTTGTCCTAATTTCCGCTTCCCCGGTCCATTCACCCTCATTTTTTCCAAATCCTCTCCATACTTTTCAACTGCGTTAGTCTTGGCTGAAGCGAATTCCCACGTTAGCCTGCGAAATAAAATATGTGACGCTGCTCATAGTCAATTGATTTAAGCAGGTTCTCATGCTGAGTTCCTGCAGTATATAAATAGGCACCAAAAGTGTGTTACTGTGCCTCAAAAAGGTGATTTAGACATACTTGTGATCTGATCAGTTGTTCTTTAACTTTGTACTGAATGCGTTACAGGGAATCTGTCTGGAAGTATCTTTTGCAGTTGTAGATAGTGATATGTGCTAATTATTGACTGTTTTGGCTGGGATGTTTGCTATTGATTGTGTTCTGTGTAGAACAGTGAGCCAGCTTTTTGCTCGTAAGAAACTGTGACTATGATTTGTCCTGAAGTGACCTTGTGCGGTTGATGAGGTACACAAATCCAAGAGCTAAATAACTTAAACATGTGCAATGGTCCAGTCCTGATATGGTAGATGGAATATATGAGTATATACCGAATCTGCATGGGAAACACACATTGTGCTACTTTATGAATGACTGCAGTGTTATTTTAAAACAAAAGAACCCGTCGGAAAGGAGTGATGTAAGATCCTCCAAAAAGCGAGAACAGCAAATCCGTCGGCAACCACAATGCTAGCTGTTGCCCAGTGACAGATGTCTTGTTTGTGAAAAGACTTGAATACAAGAAAACATGTTGAAAACATTAGTCAAATGTGTCAAAAACAGCTGAGGAGAAGCTCATTACCATGCCACCTGTCGGAGAGATTACACACGAGAGGATGGCAGACACCAAGAAACCACCAAAGACACTAAAACCATTGAAGAGCAAGCTTCCAACAAGACCATATAAACATTATTTTCAGTACATCGTTCAGCATGTTATGGGCAGAATCGTTTAGAGATAAAGAGATTACCACGTTGAGGAAAAAATATGAAACTGGAACATTCCATGCATCTTCTCTGTAGAGGTAAATAAGTGATAGATGTCAACAAAATGTGTCAACACACCTCATCCTTGTTGAACAGTCACAATGCAACCATGCAGAGATGCATTGATAATGCACATCGAAAGGGCCAGCTTTCAAGCACTCTTGATATTCCGCAGTTAAGGCAATTAAAACCATTCCTCGAGCAGATAGCCATGGCTTGCATACTGTGAATGGAAAAGTGTGAGGTATACTGGACAGACTGTTTTTTCATGCCGCAAGACCTGGTTGAAATCCAGGTGGAGCAACCCCAAAAGGAAGACAACTATCAAGAATACACAGAGCTTGAGAATTTTGATGGCTTCAGGTTTGAGGCTGACATATATATGTCTAAGCTGGACATGCATTCAGTGACACTCAAAGTAAGGGACATTCAGGTTTGACAGCCTTCTAAGGCACCGGCTTTGGTATCTTTGGCTGGGAAAAATACACCCAAGTTATAATGATAAGCAGTAAGAAATAAAGAGAGTAATGCATTTTATTTTATTTTTTCATTTTTATTTTCATTTTTATTTTATATTTTTTCCTTTATCAGATAACAATCTCAGAAAGTCAGTAATGATCTGTCAAATCATTGACAGTGTGGACAATCACTTTGGTGAATATCTTTGATATTTCCTAGTTGTTCATCTGTATTTTCGGCATAATAGCAAAGAGCCTGCTGACTGCAAGCTGATACATGAAACTGTCCAGCATGCTGAATTAAGCCAACCAGAGATGCGATCCGCTGGCATCAGGCTCCTAAACCTAAACTGTTTTACTGAGACATAACAAAGGCAAAGCTGGTAAGTTTTACATTATTATTACTGATCGCTTTTATATAATGCTATTCTCCGCTTTCGAGCAGACTCATTGCGCTCACATGTGATTCTACATGAGTGAATAGCTTTTTATAGCGCGTTTTTGAATATCCACCGAAGTGGTGTACTTGCAGCGCTGGCATGGCTGGTGCCACATGAAACTGCTGCCATCTCGGCGCGTTCTGTGTACACCATACAACCATGCACCATGTCACTTCATGCAAAGCCACACACGTAAGGTGTATGCGTGTTTAGCTGTAACCTGCCACCTGCACTTTTGGCGGAATTACCGGGGTCTTTTACGTGTTACTGCGGTAACACGGGGGTGGAACGGATACCGAAATAAGAGTCAGCGCAGAAAGTTGACCCTGGAGAAGAAAATTCTCCCGCCGCTCCTGCAGAGATTCGAACCCGCGACCTTTCGATCACGAGTCCGGCGCTCTAACCACTGAGCTATCCCCGCCCCTGTACATATATCGGGCATGTTTCTCGCCTATCATCCATGGGGTATAGAGTACTGTGAAACTGATTTCAGGTTAAATGGAGGTAGACCAGTGAATAAGACAGCACCTGTAGCGGTTTTGTGGAAGCAGTTTATTGAGATTTGAACATATGTGCATTTTTGTAAAAGGTTGCTTAACTTTTGACCTTGAGTATATTCTATTCCGTGACGTCATCCATTAATGCAGGTGTTAATCAAACATTCTCTGTGACTCTTTCAGTCGCCATGATATTTTTGGTGGTAAATGAAGCACTTTTGTTCAATATTTTTACACGAGCATTGTACAAAATTATGCAACGTGACATTTTTTTCTTTTTTAATCTTCATTAATCCCACACACGTAATTCAGGCCACCATACCTGGGTAAGACAACAGCAGCTGCAAGAGCAGTGCTACCCACTGATACCAGCATGTGCAGTATTTCTGTGGGTCCAAAGAATGGTATAGCTGCCTGTTGTTTGAGATTTGTAGGGGACACGCCCATTTTAATAGATGCCATTAAGCGGCTATGTACCATCTCAGATAATCCCTAAAAGCAGAATAGTTCATCTTGCAGACAAGCAGATATTGAAAAGACACATACTAAGCTATCCAAAAATCATTGTCTCCAATGGGGGGGGGGGGGGGGGGGGGGAGGATTTCGATACCTGGCCCATGGACTATTTATACTGAAATCGTTTTTAGATTTTTGTTGTTGTTGTAGTTTGCTGATTTCTTTTGTATTAACTAATCCATTAGAACTATTTGTCATAGAAATAAAATGGCACAGTATTAAACAGTTTTCGGTAAACGTTTGAAATAAATGCAACAGAAGATCTGCACAAACACACTGTACAGTAACTGTATTGATATACATTTTATATTATATCTATATATAGATGTGTGTGTGTGTGTGTGTGTGTGTGTGTGTGTGTGTGTGTGTGTGTGTGTGTGTGTGTCTGTGTGTGTGTGTGTGTGTCTGTGTGTGTGTCTGTGTGTGTGTTCTTTTTAATATTGCATAGCCATGATCCCTGGGTATGACAGTATCAAATGGCAGAAAAGAAAAATGCCTTCCTTTATTTAACTTGTCTAGTTATTGCAATTGTTCTTCTTCTTCACCATAGTATCCCACTTCAACATTATGAAGATTCTGACACTTTTAGCGCATGCTGAGTTATTTCGGTGTTTCTGTAATCTGTCGAACTCTGGGATGGACTTCAGGATCTTTAACGTGAGTGTAATCTTTTTGCACGCGTATACACACATGAGGGACATCGGTTTATAGCGTCATCCGAAAGACTTTTGTAGAGTCTGCAAAGAATTTTACTCTGGAGAAATCTCGAAGCGGGTGCAAAGCCTATCACATAACAGCTGAATAAGCTATATTTTGTACTCTCATACTGAAGTCTTATTATTTGTTTTCAGTTGAAGATGGCTGTTACAGCAGCGGAGAAGCAGAGGTGTTATCGCGAAAAGAGAGATGCAGATCCTGAAAAAAGAGAGATGCAGATCCTGAAAAAAAGAGCAATGTTTCTGAAGCAGCAAAGAGAGAGATATGAAAGAGACAAGCGGAGAGGCCTCAAGAAAGGTGTCAAAGACATGAGCCCAAGAGAACACGGAGAAGCAAAGAAGGTGTGGAGAAATCAAAACCGAGCCACCAGAGAGAAACAAAAAGAGTTGGAGAACGTGGAGACACCACGAAGAACACCCCAATCACCTGACCCTCCATATCCATCTCCCGAGCCAGTCCATCACGTCAAGGGCACAAGCAGCCAAAACACGACGGTAGTCAGACTTTGCCAAGAAAAAAAAACATGAAGAGTCACTTCGCAGACAGAGATTAACAAGAGGAGGATATGGGCGTCGGAGAAACGATTATACAGATTTTCTATTAAAAAAAAAAAAAATATATATATATATATAAAGGAAAAAAAGACCAAGAAACACCGGTCTAAAATAAAAAAGCTACTGAGAAACTACCCACAAAATAAAGTGAATAGAAAGAAAACAGTTCGCAAAACATTTTTGTTCAGCCATGTCATGGCTGACCAAATGAACCGTTTTAAAGACTCGAGTGCAGAGTCAGCAAATGTAAAGAAGCTTTGTGCTGGAGAGATACTGCGAGAATACAAATTGAGAGCCATATGGCAGCCAGATTCTTTGGAAATATTCGAATTGCACCAGACAGGAGAATAAAGGAAAGGTTGTCTTTCGAGGAGAACGCCACAAAATGTGAGGGATTTCTTCGAATGTTATGATGCTTCCAAGATTGCTGCGGGAAAGAAGATGACAGTTACAAGGCACAAAATCAGAAGACAGATACCTCTTTCGCTGGACATACTTGCGAACCTACACAACCAATACAAAGCTGAATCGCTGTTTTATATTAGCCTTACACTCTTTTGGAGACTGAAGCCGTTTGGGGTGACGTACCCCACAGTCAGACAGGAAAACCTGCAAATGCAAGGCATGTGAAAATGCACACTTTATGGCAGATGTTTCTTACAAACTCTTTGTAACTGACACAAGCTGACTTGATGTCGTTGTTAATAGATTTGTACGCTCAAATAATCAGAAGAAAAACAAAACAAACTGCATGTATGGTGACTGCACAAATTGTGCAAAGAAAACTCTGCCCAGTCTTATTTCTGATCAGATTGCCTGCAGAACGGTTTTAGTAGAAAGGTATTAGAAAGATCCAGCCAATGCACTTCGGGGCATCAACAGTCCAGATCGCACTACACACTGGGTGCTACTTTCTTCCAGGCAACTCCAAACCAGTTCCGTTTGCAGGTGTTTCAGATTCTCTTCAGCATGTCCCTGCCACAGTATGGGCTTTTCTAAGGACAGTACTGGTCGACATAATGGCCAGACAGCCTTCAAATGAAACTTCGCACTTCTACAGCGATTGGCCAAGAACGCTGTATCGTCAAAAGGGAACGTTTACCTTCTTTTCATAGAGATCTTTGAGAAAGAGTTCTCATCTGCAACCTGGAATGTTCATGCGTGTGGTCACGGTAAAGCAATAGGACACGGTGTGGGGGCAGCATTGAAAAGAGCCGCAGATCGACGTGTTCTGCGTGGGGAAGGTATCATGAGCTGCAAATCATTTGCTGATGAGGTGAGCAAGGCAGGGCTAATAGTCAAGCTCTACATCAGTCAAACTCTACGTTTTTGATGATTTTGAGACCAAAGAGGTCAAAAAAATGCCTCCACGTAAACATTAAAAACTGTCCCTGGTGCAGTGAAGCTGCATCAAGTCACTGTCACATCACCCGAGCATCTGCAGTTCAGAGATGGCAGTTGCGCCTGCCTGGAAAAGACCTGCCCCAGCCACTCGCTTGATGAATTTGCTGTCGTTTCCTGGGGATCAAAACGTGCAGCCAATGGCACAAGAGAAGTTCGAAGTTAAGAAAAGCTCAGTCAGACCCAGCCGCAGACAAGACGAGAAATGGAGGCGTGGAAAATAGAGAGACCTGCTTGCTAAGCGCTCCTGGAAAAGACATAAAATGTGAGGTGATGTTCCAAGAGCGTCTTGCAGCATTCCAGAACTGCGGCACATTTTCTGCACTTCAAGAGATGTGTCAATAATTAAGACTACAAGAAATAACTGGCATCGCAAGATAACCTTCAGGAAGAAAACATGTCAGTTGATATTCCTGCGTTAAAAGAAATCTTTCTTTCTGGCATTCCAGGTATTGCCAGCTGTTTTCCTGTGACTGTCAGAGCAGATGGTGTTGTTGTTGATCGCCTTTATATAGCAGATGGTGACTGTTTGGCTGCTGCTGGAAGTGTATTTGCATACAGAAATGACGAGTCTCCTGCAGAACTCAGAGTCCGTATCGTGAAAGAGCTTATATTGAATGCTATTACCTCAGTGACAGTAATCTGAAGAAAGGGCTAAATTCTGCAAAGAGGGATGGGCACACCAGGAAAGCCTTTGCTGTATATTCGGGCGAGTATATCCCCAGAAATATGCTCACTGTTGACACTATTCGAAAGATGTTTGAAGATGAGGTTATGAAGATAACCAAGCAAAAGACTTACATGGACATTTGGCAAATGTTTGCCCTGTTCAGTATCCTGCACACACCAGTCTCAGTTTGTCCTCATCTGGGGGAATCCAACTGTGCATGCAGATCTTCACTGGAGCATTGAGCCAAGGGGTGATCTCACATGTCAGGGGAGGCTGCACCTTCCTTAAGAGAAAATGAAGTGCTTGTTATAACGTGGACATCAACACGAAATAATCTGAACCTGAGACACTGGGTTCCAAACCACTTTGAGCAAGCCTTACCATATGCTCGCACACAACATAAACAACTACAGCATTGATCCACCAGCGGGTTCAAGAGCCTGCAGAGAAGATGCCTCACACCAAAAAGAAGAGAGAGAGAGATGCTGCACCAAAACCTGAGAAATGCATTGGCAAATATGTCTGCATAGAGAATGATAGTAGAGCATACCCAGGATTTGTAGAAGATGCTGGCTTGGCGCAAGTGTATGCTAACTGCATGCATTCAGTTGGTAAAGAGATGCTGAACTGCTTTTTCTTTTCTTTTCTTTTTTGCCAAGATGTTTCCTAGATTTGACCTGGTATGATCACGATCAAATCCCAGCAATCATCCCAAAGCCACTCTTGAAACCTGGCAAAACAAGTCACTTTGAAATTGATCATGACATGTGGATACAAATTGTCGATAAACTGAATGGCTGAAATTATTCAAGATAAGCAATCTGAACCTTTAGCTTGGGACCACCCCGAAAGGGTAATTTGGTACCGATAGATTAGACGGAATGGTCGACGATAGCAGCACATCCAAGCCTTATGTGCTCTTTTCTCAGGGGTAATATTGAAGAGACTATCTCTTCGAAACATTTTTTTAAATAGGTTTTGTTTTATGTCTGTGTAAAGACTGTTTTGGGGGGGATTAAAATGAGAAACGTTTCTTTTTATGAGAAGAGTTTTGAAAGGTGCATTTGCTTATAACACTCTCATTGTCCTGAGGTGACCTGTGCAGTTGACAGGACGTTAAAATCCAATAGCAAACTAACTGTAATTAGAAATATACTCTTTGTCATTTCATTTGGAAATTTGTTATCATAGGTGAATGTCAGTGCAGTTACCGGATGACCATGCTGTCACCAAGGGTGATTTTTTGTTTGGTTGTTTGTAAAATCTAATCATCTTAATATCAGTTCTGCGTATGACTGATGATGTACTTATAATATACGACAATTTTAATTTCAAACATATTAAAAAAATAAAATAAAAAAATTCCTTGTACCCTGTATCACCATAGATAAATGGTCAATGCAGTTACCGAATGTCTGTGCTGTTGCCAACCAAACAGCTTTGCTATAAGTTGAAAGGTTACAGTTACCCTAAAAAGTTCAAGATGTCTTTGGGGGGGAAAACACAAAATGTATCTAGACTTTGTAACTTTAAACGCATTTAAAATGATGATTTGAGAATTTATGATTGTTTTTCTGGCTGAAGTTAACTGATTACATAAAAGATTGTTGTTGTTTTTTGTTTTTGCATCAGTTCTTTAGCAGTGTTTACAGTGAAGTTGGTATATGAAAAAATGCCGATTGTAACACAACTAGTCCATCAAGATTGTATTATAATCATGGTAACTGCACGGACATTTCTGTCTCGATAACACTATTGAATTCGAGAAATCAAAACGTGGCCGAACATTAGCCACATGAGAGTACACGATAACATATTTTAGAACTCAAAGAAAGGATATCCAATCACTTCAGTAATTTAAATTGTCAAACTGGCGTACTTGGTTTTTCAGGTTTTGCCTGTCTCAGATTTGCTCATATTTTGAAAATGGACCATATATAACACATTACCGACGGTGCAACATCTACCGACGCATTTCTCTCTTTGCGCATTGGCATGCATCACAGGTTACATTGGGGCATACTGAACAGCGAAACGGAACTCTAGTGGACGGTGAATGTGTTGGAAGGAATCATGTCTTCGCTTCTGATTACAGCTACTGACTACGACGTTGGCATCGAGTTCTACGATGTTACAGAGGTGTTGTGTTTTGGGACTGCTGAGAATCACGCATTCGCTCTTTATTACAGCTACTGAATACGACGCTGGTCCATTTTTACGATGTTGCAGAGGCAGTGTGGGCGTTGGTGGTGCTGACCATCAAGCCTTTGCTCCTAACTACATCTACTGACTACGACGTTGACATCAAGTTCTACGATGTTACAGAGGTGTTGTGGGCGTCGGGGCTGCTGAGAATCACGCATTCGCTCTTGATTACAGCTACTATACTGAATACGACGCTGATACCATGTTTTAGATGTTGCAGAGGCAGTGTGGGTGTTTGGTGTGCTGACCATCAAGCCTTCGTTACTAACCACAGCTAGTGACTACGACGGTTGACATCAGGCTCTACGAAGCTGCAGGCGCAGTGTGGGCGGTTAGGGTGTTGGGAATCACGCCTTCGCTACTGAGTACAACAAAATTGCCCCCTGTGGGACAATTAAAGGTTGTTGTTGTTTTTCAGTTTGAATTGATTTTGAGTACCCTACTGACCATAACGATGACACATGTTCTACGATGTTGCAGAGGCAATGTGGGCGGTGTGGGTGCTGGAATAAAAGAACACGTCTTTGCTTCTGATTGCTCTACGAAGTACGACGTTGATTCCAGGGTCCACGGTGTCACATAGGCAGTGCGGCAGATTGGTTGCTGGGAGGAATCATACCTTCACCGGTAAACATGCCGGATCCGATGCGCAGCCGGTCCGGATCGGCTGGGAAGCAGTGGCCTGAAGCGGGCCGGATGATTATCGCACATTGGCTTGCTTCCGGACCGGATCAGTCTTAGCCAAAACCTAACATAGTCACCAGAACCCAATCGGATCTGGGCTGGTTTTACACAGTCCGGGACGTCTGTGGAAGAACGGGACCGAGTCTGAAAGTGGGAAACTGGTAGCGGACCGGTTGCGTCCTGCCAGAAACCGGGCCAGATGGCTCCTGCACACCGGCTTGCTTCCAGACCAGATGCGTTTGGCCAAACCCTGACCAGGCCACCCAGATCGGATCCTGGTCGGTTTTGCACAACATGATCCATGCCGTCTTTAAAAAAACGGAACTGAAACTAACGCGGGAAGTCGGATCTGGCATATAAACGATCCGGTCCGATTCTGGCTGCACGCTGGCCGTAATGGCCATAACTGTCCGTAACGAAAACGCTTCCGGATCGGATCCGGCATGTTTACTGGGTCGCTACTGATTACAGCTACTGACTACAACGTCGACACCATGATCTGCGATGTTGCAGAGGCAGTGTGGACTGTCGGGGTGTTGGGAATCAACCCATCGCTACTGATTACGCTACTGACTACGACGCTGACAACATGATCTGCGATTTTACAGAGGCAGTGTGGGCGGTGGGAGTGTGCGCCCTCATAGCCGTGTACTTCCCAAGCAAGCCCTACGTGCCTCCTTCTGCCTCCTCCATCGTGCACAGAGAAGACTTTGTAGCGGGCAGCAAGGCGCTCTTTCGGTCAGTGTCCCATTTCACTGGATTTAATAACACAGTTTTCCGATTCACGTTCAGGCAGATATGAGCAAGCGCAGCCGGCGCTCCGCTGTGGCTGTTACACACGTTAATAAACATAATTAAGTCAGATTAACCCAAAGGCTAAAGAAAAGGTAAAAGTTAATCAATCATCGAGAGAAAGAGGACGGGGGGCTTTGCGGATTTGGCGGGGGGTGGGGGAGAGAGGGGGGGTTCATACGCCATTAGAGAGAGAGAGAGAGAGAGAGAGAGAGAGAGAGAGAGAGAGAGAGAGAGAGAGAGAGAGAGAGAGAGAGAATACGAATACGAATGTTTTAATGAACAGGCCATCTGCCCGTGTCATTGTGGGTGGTAGGGGATGGGGTAAGCAACAATTGTTCATCAATGATCATCAATCAATGGAATAATATTTAGGAAGTACACACACACACACACACACACACACACACACACACACACACACACACACACTCACACACACTCACACACACACACACACACACACACACACACACACACACACACACACACACACACACACACACCTTCCTTAGCTGGAAGCTTTCATCCTCAAGTCTTTCTCTCACACACGCACCACACACTCCACGCACTCTCTCGCATGCTCTCTCTCTCTCTCTCTCTCTCTCTCTCTCTCTCTCTCTCTCTCTCTCTCTCTCTCTCTCTCTCTCTCTCTCTCTCTCCTCCCTCCCAGACACACCCGTCTGACCACTCTCGGCCTTGCACGCAGCGGACTACTGGTCAGTTAGGCCTGTAAAGACTGGTCAGTTAGACCTGGAGAGACTGGTTTCGAACGTGAAATGCTTTAGATAAATATAGGGCCAGTGATGTACATTTTGTTTCGTCTGCAAGAAGCAACGACAATTTAAAAGCGTTTGGATGAACATAATACTTTGCTGGTATAAATGATTTTCTAAGGGTCGAGTATTTCGGGCAAGATAAGATAAAATGCATTTCTGATTCTCGTGTTCCTTTACAAAAGGGACAGTCTAGATTTACTGGCACTGTAGAATACCTGCACTGGTGAGCTCTCAGTGCTGACACCCCCAGTCTGATTCTGGTTAAAGCTTTTCTAATGACAGGATTTTTAACAGTCGTTAAATATGGTGTGAGCTCATGTAGCTGTTTAAAAGACGAATAAAACGCATATCGGTCGCTTGACATAATGCTACTATTCCAGTCTTGTAAGAAGCAGCCAATGAGCCTCTGTTTAAACGCACGCAAGAAATGAGAAACGTTTTCTACACCTTGATTCTCCCATACATGTCCAAAACCGTATTTGTAAAGTGTGAAGCAAACGTTGGAGACCCAATTGTTCTTATCTACCCAATTGTTCTTATCTTTAAGTTTCGGGCAGTTTTCTCCTAGTGTCCATAAAAGCTTAAGTATGCCCAAAACACCCTTTCTTGCCCTTATAGCCATATCTGCAAGTGCATACGAAAAAGTGAGACCTGTTGAAAAAACCACACCCAGATATTTATACTGGTTGACTACTTCCAGTGTAATTCCATCATATAGCCATTTCTCCCTGGCAGCAACGTGCCCCCCATTCCTAAAGATAATTATTTTGGATTTGTCTCGATTAACTAAAAGATTAAGTTTATGTGCAGCATTTCTTAAATTGTTAAGCTGTAGCTGAAGACCGACTACTGTGTTTGATATCAATAACACGTCATCTGCAAACAGCATAATAAGAATCTGTATAAGGTAGGGTGACAAGGTTATTCCATGTTTTCCATGCTGCTCCACTTCGTTTGCTAGTTCATTAATTAGAAGGGAAAACAAAATTGGGCTGCAATTTTCGCCCTGCTTGAGACCGCGTGAGCATTCAAACGCTTCTGTTACACTACCGTTCACACGTACCCTTACCTTTACTACTTCGTACATACTCATAACTGCCCTATACATTCTTCCTCTAATCCCATTCTTACGTAATATTTTCCAAAGGTATCATCTATCGACAAGATCAAAGGCTTTTTTTAAAATCTATAAACGCTACATAAAGTTTACCATGGTTAAGTAGCTGTTTTTGCACTAATGTAAGTAATGTAAAGATATGGTCGACTGTACTGTAATTTCTTCTAAAACCAGCTTGCGCTTCGTTGATAATACTATTTTCTTCCACCCATTGCGTCAGACGTTTGTTCAAAATACAACTATAAATCTTACTGCTGGTATTTAACAGGGGTATGCCCCTGTAGTTGTCCGGCGACTTGATGTCACCTTTTTTATGAAGTGGGTGTATGATCGACTCTGACCAGTGCAGTGGATACGTCCCAGAGTCAAACAGTTTATTGAAATATTTGGTTAAAAACGCTACTACGCAGTGTGCTGAGTACTTGTAGAATTCTCCATTTAATCCATCTGGGCCAGGTGCTTTGCCACTTTTTAAAGACTGAATGGCGTCCCTAACTTCTACCTCTGTTATATCACATTCCAATGAGTCGCAGTTTATTTCAGTATTAAGCGCTTCTATCGAATCATCAGCTGTTACTTCATCTAAAATAATATCTTCAATCGCATCTGATCTTTCACTGTCAAAAACACCATCACTATCGCAGTCAAATACTTTGCTAAAATGGTTAAACCACTCTTCTTGAGTAATAGAGCTTTGTACTAAAACTTTTGCTGTAGCTGACTTGATAGTTTTCCAGAACGTCTTCGGGTCGTGCTTATTTTGCTCAAGGGATATTAGTACATTTTTCTTGTGCTCTGATTTCTTATCTTTAATCAATGATTTGTATTTCTTACGTTCTTCTGTATATATAGTTCGTAATTCGTTCGCTCCTGTTTTAGTGCTATTTTTGATAAATTTTCTCAGGACATGTCGCACCTTCGCCCGCTTCTCCCTGCACTCGGAATCAAACCACAGATTGTTTTTTATTTTCCCCAAAGTTATTGTCTTCTTCATGCATTCTCCTGCTCTATTAATACCGTCGTTAAATTTGTCTAGTGCAGCATCTATGTTTATGTTAATCAACTCTGTTGCTTGCTCAAAAACCAAAGCAACTTCTTCTGACAAAAGCATTTCGCAAGATGTTTGCGCATATGTATGATCCCCCCCAAAAAAATTGAACTTTAAACGTAAGTTATTTTTTTCTGTCATCGGTCATTAGCGTTTTTGAAATTCTCATTTTCATTTCTACTGGCATGTGTTTAGATTCGATTCTTGGCATAAAGTTTAGGTGTATACAAAACTGGACAAGTGATCTGGACACTACAAAGTAATCAATCACGCTTGATCCGTTATAAGCAATGTAGGTAAAATGTCCTTGTTTGTCGCCCGACAAAAGACCATTCAAAATGACTAATCCAAACTGTTCGCATACATTTAGTAGGTATCGACCAAAATCGTTTGTTATAACATCGTTTGACTTTCGTCTATATTGCTCCTCAACATCGCACTCATCCTTTTCAAGAGGGAATATACTGTCAGTCAGTGGGACATCCTTAGCGTTTTTATCGCCAGTTCTTGCATTAAAGTCTCCGAATAATATGACAGGAAGCTCTCCGTATTCTTCAAACACATCAATAATACAGTGTTCAAGCATCCAGACTCTATTGTCAATTTCTGTGCCAGCATAGTAAACACTCTGTGACGGGGGTAGATATAGACCAATTAGTATAGTATCTGCTGTTAGTCCCATAAAGCGTTTGCAGAGTTTAAGAACAATACAGTTATCCAGTTCAACGTGAATACGTGTTACAACGTTAGAGAACTGCTTTTTGATTAGCATAGCAACGCCACCTGACAAACGTGCTGTGGCAGAATCGGTTAATCTTACTCCCGGCGAAATAAAAACATCATACATAGGAAAAAGATGCGACGGAAAATCAGCTGAAAACGTTTCTGTAAAAAGGACAAAATCATAATTAGAGACAAGGTCTCTTACACAAGGCTCGTAAACAGTC
>CAUZXP010000023.1:25000-27500 GCA_963584105.1 Alviniconcha strummeri
CGATTTTATTTTTAAAGATCTAGGGGTCCGTGGACGATCTGGTCCCTTGATGCTCTTGCAGTTTGATTTCAACTGCCATCTTTGATTGTCGTAATCCTCCAGGTTCGTGGACAAGTTCATGCGGACGATGAAATACGTCGTGATCTTCCTCTTCGGCACCAGTGTCACCATTTTCTTCTGCTTCATTCTCGCCTACATTGGCGCTATTCCCTCACCAAAAGGTACAATGGATTGTACTGTCAGATGCCCTCCTAGGCCTTGGGCTGTGTTACAACGCATTGACACCAACCAGAGCATTAAATGTTGGTATGCCTTGGTTTGGGTTGTACCCAACTCAGACAAAAAGCAAGAACACAAGGGCTACACTAATATGTTGCTATACTTGATTGCTTTGGTCTATATATGTCACAACACAATGACAAAAGCAAGAACGCCAAGTCTCTCTCTCTCTCTCTCTCTCTCTCTCTCTCTCATCTCTCTCTCTCTCTCTCTCTCTCTCTCTCTCTCTCTCTCTCTCTCTCTCTCTCTCTATATATATATATTGCATTAAAATGTTATGATGCCTTGGCTTGGGCTGTGTCACAAAACATTGACAAAAGTAAGAACACCAGGAATATATAACTGCATTGAAATGCAAGAACAGCAAGCAAGAACATCGAGGCTATATCACTGCATTGAAATGCTGTTATGCCTTGGCTTGGTCTGTGTTACAACACATTGACAACAGCAAGAACACCAGGAATATATCACTGCATTAAAATGCTGTTATGCCTTGGCTTGGTCTGTGTTACAACACATTGACAACAGCAAGAACAACAGCAAGAACACCAGGAATATATCACTGCATTAAAATGCTGTTATGCCTTGGCTTGGTCTGTGTTACAACACATTGACAACAGCAAGAACAACAGCAAGAACACCAGGAATATATCACTGCATTAAAATGCTGTTATGCCTTGGCTTGGTCTGTGCTACAACACATTGACAACAGCAAGAACACCAGGAATATATCACTGCATTAAAATGCTGTTACGCCTTGGCTTGGTCTGTGTTACCACACATTGACAACAGCAAGAACAACAGCAAGAACACCAGGAATATATAACTGCATTGAAATGCTGTTATGCCTTGGCTTGGTCTGTGTTACAACACATTGACAACAGCAAGAATGCCAAGCTTATTATGTATATGCAAGAAAATGTTACAGTGCTTCAGCTTGGGCTGTGTCACAACACGTCTTCTTCCATGCGTAACCCACCGTAACTTTTCGCACTGAAGATCTCTTTTCATCTAGGCATGAGTTTGAACCTTTTTGCTAGTTTGTACCTGCAGGAGGTTTTTGTTCGTTTGTTTGTCCACGAAGTGGGATTCTGGGCCTCACTCCCAGCCCTCCTCCATTCACACCCAAGCTTGAGATGTGGCTGTTGCAGAGCCAGACCCGGGCCCTCGATGTTCTCCTCCTGCCTGTTTCAGAGCTGTTCTTCTTCACGATCATCACGTGCAAGGCGTGCTTGGAGTCGACGGCTCCCATCCTGTTTGAGCTGTCCTGCGAGCAGGCTTACCCCATCGGTGAAGGCATGACCACCATGTTGCTGACCTACACCAACAACATCCTCGCCCTCGTCTTCCTCTCAGTCAGCAGCCTCCCTAACATAGGTAGTGAGAATTGAGTGGGTGGGAGGAGAGTGGTGGGAGTGGGGAGGGAGGGGGGAGGCTGATGGTTTTGGTGGTGGTGGTGGTGGGAGCGACTACAGCTGCCGTAGTGATGGAAATGATGGTGATCAGTACTCGCAGTGACATTGAACGGTGACGGTGACGATGTCAATTGATTGGGAAGTTAATGATGGTAAGAATGACGACGATGGAAAAGATGATGACGATGGTGGTGGTGGTGGCTGGGGGGGGGGGGGGGGTCGTGTT
This sequence comes from Alviniconcha strummeri, assembly GCA_963584105.1. Classification (NCBI taxonomy): domain Eukaryota; kingdom Metazoa; phylum Mollusca; class Gastropoda; family Provannidae; genus Alviniconcha; species Alviniconcha strummeri. Next base: position 26,921 of record CAUZXP010000023.1, read on the forward strand.
GGTTAAACAAGGTAAGGATTCTAGTGATTACAATATAACTGCAGGTATATAAAGTGTGGACAGAGCTGGTGGTTATATTAAATCTGCAATTAGATGTAGGACGATGACATAATTGCTGACTGCACTGAATCGTCATGTAGCAGTACACATAGAAATCATGACTACTTTCAATCCTGAGATGTCAATCTGCTCGTCTAAATGGCTGGCTATATGCAGTACGTTTTGGCGACACGGTATTACGATAATTTACCCGTTGCCTACAATCCTAGGATAGCAATGATACGAGTATCTATATAGCTTACTGCTTTGACTCTTCAAGTAGCAATACTTGGCGGTCTAAAATGTTGCGGCATTAACTCGCGAGGTACAAATATTTAATAATACGATCTAAGTCGCTAGTTCCGTTGAACCGTGAGGTAGCAATTATCCGACGACTATACCGCTTGGGTACGTTGAATCCTGATGCAGCAGTAATAGGATGATCGAAATTGGTAGTTTTTATTGAATCCTGAGGAAGCAGTAGTAGGACGACCTGAAATGTCAGCTCCATTGTATTCTGAGGTCGAAATACTAGGACGAT
>CAUZXP010000024.1:0-17714 GCA_963584105.1 Alviniconcha strummeri
CTTCAGCTAAGTAGCCAGGAGCGGTCGAGTTGAGGCAGTTATATCACACAAAGGTTGTGTTTGTATATACTGTGTTCGTGAATCACTGGGCAGTCAATGGAGAAAAGCAAGATGAGGAAAAAATGAATGTGATCAGTTTAGGGAACCCTCAGCACAAGGCGAGCAGAGTTCACTCGACCTTTTGTAGTTTGTTTCAGAGATACCGCTGGCAGCCAGACACGAAATGATCGTAGCTGTCAAGGCGTGAAAGAACAAAGGCAGAGACAAGAGTTTTTGTGGCATGTATGGACAGAAAATGACGGATGGAACTAATGCGAAGGAGTTCAAAACTAGCAGAGCGTACCATACTGGAGATGTGAGTTTTCATGGTCAGGTGACAGTCAAGTGTAATACCAAGGCTACTGACAGAACCAGACATAGGAACAGACCCACTGCCTATAGTCATAGAGCCTGGGAAGGAAGAAGAGAAAGACCTAGACTTAATTTGTACCAGAGGATACAGCCATTACTTCAGTCTTGTCGCCGTTGAGTTCCAGTGTGTTCACTGTCATCCAGGTTTTGACGGCATCAATACACTTCAGCATGGAAAGTAGGGGAGATCTGGGAAATTTGATGAGGGACGCAAGCTTCCGGAGTTGAGAGCCTCTTTCACCATGAAGTGACGTGTGTCGTTAACTGTTACGCACATTTACTTGCAAATTAGTGCATTTTTGTTTCTCCCTGATGTGGCCGTTGCCGATGAATGGGATAAAGTTGTTGCTGTCTCGGTTGTTGCACCTGTGAGCATCTTTAATTTCTATGCTTCTGCTCCGAAAGGTATCATTCATGATCAGTTAACTTCTGGTTGCTGTGTACACCGCCGCCGTCCCCCAGCCCCGCCACCCCCCCCCAGTGAGATTCTAAGAAGACTGTTAAAGAGAAAGGTTTAACAGACTGCAATGGGTGCCACACACATACACCCATACGTACACACGCGTGCAACCCCCCCCCCAGCCAAACACCCCCACGCCCACCCACTCACCTACACATACCCCCCCCCCACACGCCCGCACACATACACGCCCGCACTCACACACTCACACACACACACACACACACACACACACACACACACACACACACACACACACACACACACACACACACACACACACACACACACACACACACACACACACACGCATTCCGTAGAAATTTGCTTGGTAAATGTTCCTTTTTTATTTTTACAGATATCCCCCCGTAGTCCCTGACATCCCCCTCCCCCTTTTATCATTCATTTTTATCTATTTTTTAAACCTCCTTTCATCTTCATCAACATCATGAACGTTTTTATAGGAGACAGGATTTATTAATATATTTACACACACACACACACACACACACACACACACACACACACACACACACATGTATACAGTATGTCTTCTGTCTGTATGTATGTGTCGCCCTGACCTGACGGCAGTTATGTTTCTGTCATGTATAAATGTATGTATATATGTATGTCCATGCGTGCATACATGTACACATATACCTATGTACCACATACCAATTTCACCAACATTAACTGCACCGTCGAAGGCATAACTATTCTGTCATATCAGTTCTTTCGCTAATTGTCTATGTTAGCATTGATGGTGTCTTTCGTGACGACGTTTGAGTCGTCTCGGGAATAGAACTGCATAATAACGTTTAATTAACAGAAACTGGAATTTTCGTCGATGAATAATTATTTTCTTTGATCATAAATATTTGATATTTTGCCTGGATGATCTGATTGCATTCATTCATTACCCATTCATTTTACATACGTTCATTTACTTTTCAATATTCATATTATCATTCCTTGATGTTTTTATTTTTCTGTTACTAATTTCCTTTATTTTTCGCATTTTTCATCCGAACCCGACAGCTGTTATTAACCGTTTTTCTATGGAGCCAAGAATGTTCAGAATATAGCTTGGCATGCTTGACCTGTTGTCAAGGATTCTACATTTCTAATCTGAGCCATCCCGGTTTATTTCATTTCATAACTGCGAATCAGACTTACGTTTGTTATTTGATCACTTGCGTTGAGTTTTTACATGGCTTTTGCGGCTGATCAGGCGTTAAATATTAAACAATCAATCAGCCTCTGTTCTCTGACTTGACTTTGACTTGACTTGCGTGTCCATGGTGGCCGTAACCACCGCCCACTTGAGCACTACAGAACAGACCAAAGAACGATCGACAACAACTCGCCGACAGTACCCACGTTCCAACCCCAGCTGATGCACCCTCTCCACAACGTCTTCCCGAGGAGTCAAAATTTGACGGACGTGTCCGTGCAGCCACTCTGTCATAATATAACGGAGAGGACAACGACTAGGATGAACGATCGCAGAAATGTGAATATCCTTCACTAGTGATGGTTCGTAGATACAGCTGCGGACACGCAAACACCTTGCCGAAGGCGAGGTGGGAATTACGTCTGTGCAAATGCATCCAGCCGCACTGGGAAGGTGGATTCAATTTACTATGCATAATGGGGACCGTATGAAGTAAGCTACATTAGCTGGAAGAACGGCACTGTTCTCTCTCTGTCACTGTCTCTCTGTCTGTGAACGTCTGTCTGTCTGCCTGCTTGTCTGTCTGTAGCTGTCTGTCTGTCTCTTGCCATCTTTCTGTCTCCCCCTCTCTCTACCCCCTCCCTTTCCTCCCTCAGTTATAAAACTGTGTTTAAACTTTGTGAGAGTTGTCAAATGTTTTTTCTTTAATATTTCATGTTTATTTAATGAGGTTTCTAAAATATGCTCTTCTTCTTCTTCTTCTTCTTCTTCTTCTTCTTCTTCTTTTCTCTCTCTCTCTCTCTCTCTCTCTCTCTCTCTCTCTCTCTCTCTCTCTCTCTCTCTCTCTCTCTCTCTCTCTCTCTCTCTCTCTCTCTCTCTCTCTCTCTGCCCGTCTGCTGCTCTCCTCCTCCTCACCTCTCTGATCGACACACCACGATAAGTCAACTGTCGTATGTGCAGACTTTCAGTTTTATCTGATCGCACTTCCGTCTGATCCCTGGTTTGTACCGTAGCAATTTAGTTTTTTCCCCCTTCTTTTCCCTCTCTAGTTTCTGCAAATAATTGTGTTTTGCATTTCTTCTCTTTGTTACAGACCACGATGCATTGTTGTAGCGATCATTGATTGTTGCTATTTTGGTTTATATCTGTGTTCAGTCTTGGTAACATTTTGCCCCTGTTGTTGTTGTTGATGTTTCATGTAAGACCATTTGGGTTTCTGAAATAATTGTTTGATTTGATTTGGCAACGGACAAACGGTTATGATATAGTGACCAACACACACACACACACACACACACACACACACACACACACACACACACACACACACACACACACACACACACACACACACACACACACACACACACACACACACACACACACACACACAAACACAGACAGAGTCATTACATACATTACTGGTAACGTGTTGCTAGAAAAGAGACGAAGAAAAGAGTATAAAGGTCAGCCAGCCATTTCCCATTAGACTCGGTTTCACACGTACGTCAGTGCACGTACGTCAATACTTCAGTGCAAGACAAACAGTAACGTTAGGTTGATGTCAAAAGCTTAGCGGGAGGTAAACATAATTTCTCCTTTTGTGTGAATTTCTTCGTTTTGTTCTTGTTGTTGTTTTGCAACGGTTAAGTGTACGTAGCAGCATGACGAGTTTAAAACGAAGATTGATGCACAAACCGCATGTTCAGATGAGGTGATTTTCTCGTTAAAAGTGTGTAGAAATGAGCTGTAATGAAAACGACTTTGATGAAGAATTCGCAAAAGTTCGGGCTGAAGAAATGTATGGATTATCATCAACGAGAAGCTTGAAAAGGAAAATCGTTTGAAATCTGTTAATTCAAGGCATTATTATTTAAAAGAAAAAGACAAACGTTTTGTTTTTTTGTTTTTTAGTCTCTCTCTCCCTCTCTGAAATTCGGATTTGTGTAGCAAAATATTGTCTTCTATATATGTTGCTGATGAAAAATCTGGATTTTTGGACAACATGGCCGAATTTTAGGCAACAAGGATCCTTTTCTTGAACCTTTTCTATACATTTGATAACACCAGGAACACCCAAGCTAGACAGAAAAGAATGTGCGAACCCTTTGTTAAATCTTATTCACCTTCCATTGTGGGCATTCGAAAGGTACCAGGACATGCAGTGTGCTAGGAGGGCGGAAAAGGCCCACAGGTGGCACGTTGATGGTACCTTGAAGGCATCTGGTGTGGCGCAGAGTGAGGGGGGAAGAGAGAGAGAGAGAGAGAGAGAGAGAGAGAGAGAGAGAGAGAGAGAGAGAGAGAGAGAGAGAGAGAGAGAGAGAGAGAGAGAGAGAGAGAGAGAAAGACAGACAGACAGACAGACAGACAGACAGACAGACAGACAGACAGACAGACAGACAGACAGACAGAGGTGGAGGGTCTTAGAGAACGACAACAACTTACATATATTGGTCTTGGACACAGTTTGCCAGCTAAAGTCTGGTAATTACAAACCGGAAACTCCATGCATATATGTATGTATTGTACATATATTTGCTCCCTGCTGAAGTGAGATACATTCCACAAATTGTTCGTTTTTTGTTTGTTTGTTTAAATCCTCCATACCCCACAACGAGATAAAGGAATACATATCCTTGAATCCTTGAGTGTATAGAAAACAGGAACTCCTAAGCAGAGTTTAGCGTCAGATGTTAGCAATCAGGGTGGGTCTCTGAAAGTGTTTCACTGCTCAATAAAACACCAGGTAAACTAAAAGAAGAAGAAGAAGAAGAAGAAGAAGAAGAAGAAGAAGAAGAAGAAGAAGAAGAAGAAGAAGAAGAAGGGGAAAAAAAAAAGCGGCTGCAAAGTTTTGGACGGATTAAAGTGTGATGTTTTGAAGATGAGAAAATGGACTATTACATGAAAACCATACAGTTTCAACAACAACAAGGGTTCTTCCAAAGTGAATGGCCAATTTATTCGCTTGATTGCTCATGTGTCCAAGGAAACTGTTTAATGCCTCAAAATGTGTGGAAAACAGGAAACCTTATTCAATGTGTTTATGGACGTGTGAAACCATGAGTAGTAGATGTTGGTGGGGTTGAAATGTCAGTGACCGATTTGTTTTTATACTGGCTTTTTGATAGATTGATCATTTCTATATAGCGCTATTTCCTGCTCTCGAGCAGACTCACTGCGATCATGTCGCATGGGGCTAAGGTTGAGCACAGTGAGTGGCTTTGCATGAAGTGACATGGTGCATTGCTGTATGGTGTACACAGAGACGGCTGCAGTTTCATGCGGCACCAGCCATGCCAGCGCTGTAAGTACACCACTTCGGTGGATATTCAAAAAAACACTATCAAAGCTAGTCACTCATGTAGAACCACATGCGAGCACAGTGAGTCTGCTCAAGAGAGCGGAGAATCGCGCTATATAAGTGATCATCAATCCACCAATGTCACACACAGTTAGAGCCGCTAGTGTATCATTTCGGTGGGGATTCAAAGCTACTCATGAATATCCACCGAAGTGGTGTACTTACAGCGCTGGCATGGCTGGTGCCACATGAAACTGCAGCCGTCTCGGCGAAAGTTCTGTGTACACCACACAACCTTGCACCATGTCACTTCATGCGTAAGGTAAGGTGTATGCGTGTTTAGCTGTAACATGCCACCTGCACTTTTGGCAGAATGACCCGGATCTATTACGTGCTACTGCGGTAGCGCGGGGGTGGAACGGATACCGAAATAAGAGTCAGCGCAGAAAGTCGACACTGGAGAAGATTTTTTTTTCCCGCCGCTCCTGCAGGGATTGGAACCCGTGACCTTTCAATCACGAGTCCGGCGCTCTAACCACTAAGCTATTCCCGCTCCCCGCTGGTGACAAGCGGCCTGTACTGCTACCTCGGCGCGCGCAAGTATGCAACCATGCACTAATCTGGCAGTGTTATTCGATGAGACATGCATCCTAGTCTTTTAATGCATACTGGGGTATTTGGTGTTTCCATAATCCACTGAACTATGATGAGGCCTGCTTGAACTTTAACGTGCGTATGTGAGCTTCTTGCATGCGTATAAATTATAATACAGAGAGATTACCTGTTGTAAACTGTCGAGGATACTCTGCATCTTTTTTTTTCTTTTTTTTCTTTTTTCCGTTTGTTTTTCTCATCAAGCACATCATTGTGGATGCGTTTATTCACAAACATTCATCCATCGTTACAACACTCCTCTCGCTCACTCATTCACGCATCTTTGCATGTTTTATTTCCTCCACATGTACATCCTGCACTGTCCTTGGTCACAGTGTGCACAATGTTCGTTTTTAGGCTTTTCACAATTAAACATTTCGGAGGCTGAACTGAAGTTGGATTTGAATTGTGAAAATGTACCTGATATTGTCTGTAAACGAATTGACTCAGTCGACTTTCAGAAGTAAATCAACAACACGGTACTGTTTTGTTTGAGGCTGGTTTTTAACACTGTGTGACTGAGAGAGAATTTTGACCTTTGTGTTTCCGTAGGAGAGGCAAACTTTACACTGCATGTTGAATGACTTGAGTGCAGAGCAGTTAATCAGGCAGCCTTCTCTCTCCTTCTTCTCTCTCTCCTTTTCTCTCTCTCTCTCTCTCTCTCTCTCTCTCTCCTCTCTCTCTCTCCATCTCCTCTCCCCTCTTTCTTCTCCCCCCCACTTCTCTCTCTGTCCCCCCTCTCTCCTTCTCCCCCCCCCCTGTCTCTCTGTGTCTGTCTGTCTCTATCTTACTCTCTCCTTCTTCTCTCCCCTTCTCTCTCTCTTCCCCTCTCTCTCCGTCCATTCAGTTCCGCCCAGTCGTCATGACTTTCCAACTGCTTGTGCGAATGACTCCCCCCCCCCCCCGCTCTCCGCCTTATTGTTGTTTATTAAATAAGCATTGATTGCTTCTGTTTTCTTCCACGATATTGGTAATCTGAATTTATGACATGTTCTGCTGCCTTATCTGCTGGTTGCATGCTCATACATGCGTGATTTAGTGATGTCTGCACTGTGTATATCTGGTGCTGTGAACATGTTACGTTTTTGTGCGGAAGTTCTTTTGCTTCATGTATACATTTTCATTTAGAAAATTGCACTTACTCATTCATGATAAGATGTATGTAAATGATGCCCTGTAATTATTTTTACTCATCAGCAGCTTAGCAAGAACTAGTTGTTAGGTTTTGACTGAACCTAAACTACAATCCTTGTAAACTAACGTTTTCAAGTTCCAGTTGTCTCCATCCCTCCCTCTCCTGTTCTGTCCTCTCTCTTTCTCCTTAACCTATTGTTTATTCGTACTTATAAATTATGCTTGTAATATAGTCGTGCTTATTTGTGTCTGTAGTACAGCAAGGACTGTCAGTTAGGTAAGGTCCAAAAGGACCTAATGCTACTATCCTTGAGTATTAAGGTTTTCAAGTTTGGGTTCGAGTTCTCTCGTCGTCTCGACGATGCACTCTTGTAGCTACAATTCTTGATCTTCTTGTCTTGTTTGCTTTTGCTCTGTATGCAGTCAGCAAACTGCAGTTAAAAAAAAATGTAACCAGTTTCAGAAAATCAGGACGCCATTTGATTCCTCGTCTGCAAATCGGATTGCGTATTTACAGGCTTTGCGTCGAGGCTCGAGCAGCATTAACCATCGTTAATGAGATAGACCAGGGCGGGTGACTAAATCGAAACCGCGGTTCGACTGCTATTTTTGCCGAATCCAACCTCACTTTCGACCTAGCTCGTTAAGAATGACCCGTGTCAATACAGAACCGGATAACCTCCCTCGTGCCTCGGACATAACCTCGCTATAATTATATGGTCGCACGTGCATGCAGGCAACTACCGTGTATGCATGCCCATTTGATTGGATTTGACAGTTGGGTTTGCCGTTGATGGAAATTGTAATCTGCATTGTCCCTCAACTCTAGTTCTTTAATGTCCATAACTGTTGCTCATACAGCCCAGCGGCAAGGGTATTTGGAGCTAACTCCACTTCCAGTGGAAATGAGCGTTGCAAGCGGAACTGAAGACAATGTCGGTCGAGTGATTTCATTGCGTGTTGTCTTTCCTCTCTCCCTTGTTTGTGCCAAGCACTACGATGGAGCGTGTGGGGCATCTATTCACGTAACATGCTCCATCCTCTACACTTACTTTCACTGGCTCATTCAGGCCTTTTTGCCTAATGCTTTTTTTCTTTTCTTTTTTCTTCTTTTTTCGAATTGTTAATTTACATCAGTCCACACAGTACAGTTTCACATGTTCATGATATATCTATATCAGTACGGTGTGATACTTTTCCCCTAGTGTGTTGTGTGTTGTTTGGTGTGTGTGTGTGTGTGTGTGTGTGTGTGTGTGTGTGTGTGTGTGTGTGTGTGTGTGTGTGTGTGTGTGTGTGTGTATGTGTGTGTGTGTGTGTGTGTGTGTGTGTGTATGTTCATGCGTGCGTGTGAGTGCGCGTGCATGCGTGCGTGCGTGCGTGTGCGTGCGTGTTAGTGCGCACGTGTATGTGTGTGTGTGTGTGTGTGTGTGTGTGTGTGTGTGTGTGTGTGTGTGTGTGTGTGTGTGTGTGTGTGAGGCATGTGTGTGTGACAACGTGCGTCCGGACTACGTGTTGTCCATATAAACTGCCCATAAATTTGGTTGAAACATTAACGCTACGCGACATGGATGTAAGTAGTCAGTATTAGCGTCGGGCATCTGTTCACGTCGAAAGACTGCAGTGTAGTTGTGTTGCCACTGAATGTTTTATTAAACAGAGCCTTGGGCAGTTCACTGGATACGTGCTTAGAGTTTTCGAAAAGCAGAAATGGCACGGTAAGAATGAACGATTCTATATATATACATATGCAATGGACGACAGCAATTACGAATGATTCTTACTAACCGATGAATGTATAAGGAAAAAACCGATTAGTATGAAGTTTCTGTGACTAAAATGATTCGTACTAACCGATGAATGTATAGGCAAAAACCGATTAGTATGAAGTTTGACTAAAATGATTCGTACTAACCAATGAATATATAAGGAAAAAACCCGATTAGCATGAAGTTTCTGTGACTAAAATGATTCGTATTAACCGATGAATGTAAAACGCAAAAATTGATCAGTACTAAAATGATTCGTACTAATCGATGAATTTATAATGCAAAAACTGATTAGTATGAAGTTTCTCTGACTAAAATGATTCGTATTAACCGATGAATGTATAAAGCAGAAACCGATTAGTATGAAGTTTGCATGACTTAATTCGTACTAACCGATGAATATATAAGGCAAACACCGATTAGTATGAAGTTTGACTAAAATGATTCGTACTAATCGATGAATATATAATGCAAAAACCGATTAGTATGAAGTTTCTCTGACTAAAATGATTCGTATTAACCGATGAATGTATAAAGCAAACCGATTATTATGAAGTTTGCATGACTTGATTCGTACTAACCGACATGCATTAGTAGGCTAAATTATTTTAAGCTAGCCCTAGTTGTTGTTATTATTCTGTTGTCATTGTTGTCGTCGTCGTTGGTAGTGGTTATGGTGATGATAGAGTTATTACTTAGGATTTGCTGATGACGAGGTGGTAATAAATGTTGGTATGTGTATGCTAAATATTTTTGCAGTTATTGCGATCCTTTTAATGTAATCGCTGCAGTTAGTATTAGTGTTGTCCTTTCTAGTAGAGAGAGAGAGAGAGAGAGAGAGAGAGAGAGAGAGAGAGAGAGAGAGAGAGAGAGAGAGAGAGAGAGAGAGAGAGAGAGACAGAGACAGAGACAGAGAGACAGAGAGAGACAGAGACAGAGACAGAGACAGAGACAGATTGTTACTGTGTGTGTTGTGTGTGTGCGTGCATGCGAGCGGTGTGTGTGTGTGTGTGTGTGTGTGTGTGTGTGTGTGTGTGTGTGTGTGTGTGTGTGTGTGTGTGTGTGTGTATGTGTGTGTGTCTGTGTGTTTGTGTGTGTGTGTGCGCGCGCGCATGTGTGTGTAGGTTGATCACGAAAGGCATATGCGCATAGGCTCACTTCATAAAGGGCGGTCTAAGCACATTGTTATTATTATTATTAGTGGTAATACCCCGAGCACCCAGTTTAGAGGCTGGTGATGTTACTGGAGGTTTTTGATGATTAGCATGAACTGGGGGTGGGGGGTACTGTGTGAGTCTCCTTAGAAAACAGAAACAAAATGTCAATATTTGGGTATACTTACTATGTGTCACTTCCTCCTTTAGTTTTCATTAGCCTATCGCGAGTGAAGATATTTCATTGTAGCACCGTAATTGGTTCTTGCCATATATGACAATAATGTCAACCCACCCCAATGGCGTTTCAAAATTTCCTTTACCGGCGCAGAATTATCGTGCAAAGTTGTACGCAAACACAAGCAAACAGTAATGCTATACGATACGCCATGCATATTAAACTTTGTTCTCTGAAATGTAGAAAAAGAAGAAAACGAACGATTAAAAAAGCAATCAGAGAAAGAGATAAACGGAACGAATGACAAGAAACAAACAAGACAAAGACAAACAAGCATCGAAACAAAACTAGTTGTAGCAATGACGTCCAGTGAAGTCATTAAAGCTCAGGAGCTGTGTGAAAGAGGAGACGGACCTGGGCTCCCGTCGCTAACAGTCCTACGGTCTCTGTGGACATCAGAGCTCAGGAGCTGTGTGAAAGTCGAGGTTGACGTCCTGGGTTCCCGTCCCTAATATTCCCTACAGTCTCTGTGGGCGTCAGAGCTCATGAGCTGTGTGAAAGTCGAGGTTGACGTCCTGGATTCCAGTCCCTAATATTCCTACAGTCTCTGTTGACGTCAGAACTCAGGAGCTGTGTGAAAGTCGAGGTTGACGTCCTGGATTCCAGTCCCTAATTTTCCCTACTGTTTCTGTTGACGTCAGAACTCAGGAGCTGTGTGAAAGTCGAGGTTGACGTCCTGGATTCCAGTCCCTAATTTTCCCTACTGTTTCTGTTGACGTCAGAGCTCAGGAGCTGTGTGAAAGTCGAGGTTGACGTCCTGGATTCCAGTCCCTAATTTTCCCTACTGTTTCTGTTGACGTCAGAACTCAGGAGCTGTGTGAAAGTCGAGGTTGACGTCCTGGGCTCCCATCCCTAATATCCCTACGGTCTCTATGGACGTCAGAGCTCAGGAGTTGTGTGAAAGTCGAAGATGACGTCGTGGGTTCCCGTCCCTAGTATCCCTACGGTCTCTGTGGACGTCAGAGCTCAGGAGCTGTGTGAAAGTCCAGGTGGACGTCCTAGGCTCGGGTACCCCTAATAGTCCCTACGGTCTCTGTGGACGTAAAGCAACACTGAGGAAGAGGAGCCATGCTCAGAGCTCAGGAGTTGTGTGTAAGAGGGCCTCCTCCTTTGGCTCCCGTCCTAAGTAGTCCCTACAGTCTCTGTGGACGTAAAGCAACACTGAGGAAGAGGAGCCATGCTCAGAGCTCAGGAGTTGTGTAAGAGGGCCTCCTCCTTTGGCTCCCGTCCTAAGTAGTCCCTACGGTCTCTGTGGACGTAAAGCAACAATAAAGAAGAAGTGACATCCTGTTGCCTCTCCCTCCTCGAACAGTCCTTAATTCTGAAAAATAACATTCACTCTATTATTACAACTTGCCCAGCATTGTCCACATAGGCTTACATTAGGCCTTTGCTGATCAGTTAGTTTCAACAAGGTGCTCTGGACAATCTCAGAATTGTTCCTCATGGTTTGAGACTGAAAAAAACATGTCCACTTCGCTACGTAGGCCTACAGGGATTTAAGATTTATTTTTGAACTTCAGAAAAACAATGTATGAGGCTGTCACAAGGATGTAAGATTTATCTTTGAACTGCAGAACAACAACGTATGAGATTGTCACAAAAAGAGTGATGGCTTTGCTGAACACTAACTTGCTCAATGCATCATTGTGTCATCGCATTTCGGTCCGATTCGAATTATCCAGTATTGGGGTACCTACCAGGGATGAAAACATTGCTTCGCACTAGCCGACATCTATGCTAACCTGTATACAAATCATTATTCAATCATAAAAATGCAGCTTTACCTGGGGGAAAAGGAGCAGATATGAAGAGGGGGGTGGGCGGGGTGGGGTGGGTGAGTGGGCGACGTTCCGGACTAATATACATTCGTACTAACCGGCTTCAAAGGTAGCTACTACTATTATTTGTGTTCTTCATCTCATGGTGCCAACCCTCACGCGGAAGATCAAGTGGACTTGTTCGAAAGCGAAACCACAATATGTTTTGAACAAAAACATCGTCAACAACAACAATAACAACACTGTTCAGCGCAAAAACAGCTGAATCAGAGGCGGAAACGACCCGGCAATCACAAGCGAATGCGAACACACACACACAAAACAGACTCAGGCACGCACGCACGCAGACGCGCACGTGCGATCGGACCCACGCAAATAAACACACGTACACACACACACACACACACACACATAAACACACACACACACACACACACTCACACACCCTCACACACACACTCACACACACACAACACACACACACACACACACACACACACACACATACATATGTACCAACACACACACACACACGCGCGCGCGCGCACACACACACGCACACACATACATAAACACACACGGACACACACACATATACATACGCACGAACACACACACACACACACACACACACACACACACACACACACACACACCACACACACACACACACACACACACACACACACACACACACACACACACACACATTTACACCCAAAAATCCCCCCCCGCCCCCCGTACCACCCCACCCCCCACCCCGCTGCACACATATACACCCGGGCCCACACGCACACGCGGCTTGCTTGCCTTCATTTCAACAGCGTTTTTTTCCCCTCATATTTTCAGATAATTCAGAATGGCCGCAGTTCCGGACCCGACATCAACAGTGTCCTCCATGGGGACGATGACCACTTCTCAGGATCCCGCGGGGCTGGGGACCAGCGATAGAACGCCGGGAGTGCAGGGGGACAGCTTCAACCCAAACGCCACCCATCAGCAACGCCACCCTCACCGACGTCTACATTTGGACCATCGAGCCTTACAAGGAAGGCCATCGCTGTTCCGGTGGTGTTCGGTTTGATCTTCATCGTCGGCCTCATCGGAAAACGGAACATTGATCTTCACTGTTGCCATGAATAAGGTGAGGGAGGGAGGGAGGGAAGGAGAGAAGGTGCGAGGGAGGGGGGGGAGGGAGAGAGGGAGGAAAGTGCTTCTTGAACGCTCCAAGCATCGCCTGATTGATCGTTTCTATATATAGCACTATTCTCCGCTTCCGAGCGGCCCCACTGAGCTGTAGTCGTATGCACTTTCAATGAGTGACTTTTTAAAAACTTTTTTTTTTTTTTTTTTTTTTCTTTTCTTTTTTTACTCGGCGCAGTTTTGAATATCCACGGAAATACTATACTTACAGCTCTGTTTGGTTGTTGCATGGCTGGTGCCACGTGAAACTGCTGCCTTCTTGGCGCGCGTTCTGTGTACACCAACAACCATGCAACAGTTTACAGTTTTATTTAAAACCACATACATAGGGTGCATGTGTGTTTAGCTGTAGCCTGTCACTTGCACTTTCGGCTGAATGACTGGTGATCTTTTAAGTGTTACTGCGGTAACACGGGCGTGGAACGGATACCGAAATAAGTCAGCACAGAAAGTTGACCCTTGAGAAGAAAATCCCCCTGCTGCTCCTCTTTGATTGATTTGATTGATTGATGATCATTTATATAGCGCTATTCTCCGCTCTCTTGAGCAGACTCACTGCGCTCGCCTGTGGTTCTACATGAGTGAAAAGCTTTTTATAGCGCGTTTTTTTGAATATCCACCGAAGTGGTGTACTTAAGCGCTTAAATGGCTGGTGCCTCTGTGTGCACCACCAACAAAAGCAGCAGTTTATAGTTTTATTTGACAGAAGTCGATGCTTGGAGTGAGAACATACTCGCTGTAGTCAGTAACCTGCGAGCGTAATGTCTAGTTTATAGACATGTAGCCGCTTGGGCGCTGTGCAGGGGCATTCTTCTTGTCTGCGTTTCTCCTTTTCTGTATTCCTTCCCTTATTTGACCTCGTGAGCAGGGTGATAGCTAGGACAAAGAGACGGATACAGACAGAAACGGAAAGGAGGGGAAAGAGGAAAAGCGGTGTGGATGCTTACGTTGCAAACTTCCAGCTGTCTTGGAATTAATGACACAACTGTGAACAACCCCGCTGGGCAATCTTCTGATACGCAGAGGCATACGCCCATCTGTCTGTACGTTTATTTGTCCTCTTTATTATACTGTTCCTTTTCTAAATTCTTACCGGCTTCAGTCTGTCTATCATAATTACTACATCTTTTCTCTCTCTGTCTCGTTCTGTCTCTCTCTCTCTGTGTCTCTCTCCCCTCCCCAACCTTTCCGTTTTCATTCACCTATAATATACGTCTGCTTGTCTCTGTCTGTTTCCGTCTGTCCGTGTCTCGTTGTTTCTCTCTGCTTGTTTATCTGCCTGCCTACCTCTGTCTGTCTTAGTCTTTCTGTCTCTGTCTTTCTGTCTCTCTCTGTCTCCCTCTGTCTCTGTCTGTCCCCATCTCTCTCTCCCCCTTGCCTCCTTCCCCCCTCCCCCACGACCCCCCCCCCCCCCTTTTATTCGTCATTCCCCTGAATGTTTGTCTCCTTCCACCATTCTGCGAGACATTCAACGCTTTAGACACTCCACCGCAACTCATCTTGTTAGGACTGCAGCTCTTCAGATCCCTAGTGCACATGGGCCATGTTACCTTCTTCCCACAGTTGCTTTCAGTAAGTCAACAGCCATCATTTTGTGGCGCCACCAGCCATTAACACGGCTGCAGCGCGGTCTGCCACCTTTTTAAATGGGTATTTCACTAAAGCCCATTCGTAATGTACACTGTCGCTAAAAAGAAAAGCTAGCAAACAAACAACAACAAAAACATGAAAAAGAACAACAGCAACAACCGATCTTTCTGGGGGTTATTTTTCACAAAGGCAGCAACTGCTGAAAGATTTTAACTTGTACACATAAAATCACACACACACACACACACACACACACACACACACACACACACACACACACACACACACACACACACACACACACACACACACACACACGCATTCACGCACATAGAAATTCACACACACATTGCCACACAGACATATTGACAAGCAGACGTACACACACGCAAACACACGCTCGCACGCGTGTGTTTTTTTTCTTTCTTTTTTCCCTCTGTTTTTGTTTCTAAATGATAAACAACACGGAAAAGTGGATTTATGATATACTTATCACTTTCCCCACGTTTTTAGTGATGAAACTTGGATTCTGCTTCAAATCTCTCCCACGTAAAAATTAAAGGAGAAAGAAAAGAATCGAGAACTTTGTACACGGGCAGCAAAGACAGTAGATCTGTAACTGTTTGTCAATGTTTCTTTTATGTCTGTTCACAGCACGGTGATATTAGACACAGTAGGTCTTATAATGCTTGAAGCATCATCAGTTTGAGAAATCCAGATAGAGAATTCTTGTCAGAATCGAAGCCTGGTAGAGCGATCTTTAACCTACTAACAGTACACATAAGAAAGATGTTATGGTATATACAATATTGTAGGACCTGTTCATCCGGTGTCGTGTATATCAGTCAGTGGTGTTTATGGATCTGCACACAGGGGTATGCCATGCACAGAACAACCAGCGCTGCTTTTTTCTTTTCTTCTCTTTTTCTTTTTTCTAACATTGCTTGTACATGCGGTTTCTTGGCGCCGCACTTGTCACGGTGACTGACGTCGGGATTAGACTGCGAACAGCGCACGAAACGCACCCAACCCGAGCATTACGAGCTTGATTGATACCAAGTGTATAATTACAGATACACATGCAGGCATACAGCTCAGTGGTAGAGCGCAGGCTCATGATCGAAAGGTCGCGGGTTCGATTCCCGGCAGGAAGGGCAGCGGGAGAGTTTTCTTCTCCACCGTCAACTTTTTGTGCTGATTCTTCCTTCGGTATCCGTAGGTACGTTCCGTCTCCGTTTTATCGCAGTAGCACGTGAAAGATCTGGGTCTGTACGGGTGGCAACTAGATTACAGCTAGACGCTCATGGACCATACATATGTGGCTTAGTTCGAATGAAGTGACATTGTAAACTGGTACATAGTTGTGTGATGAGTACACCCCTCGCACTCTCTCTGTGTCTGGCTGGCTGGCTGTCTGTCTGTCTGTCTCTGTCTGTCTCTGTCTGTCTCTCTATCTGTCTGTCTGTCTCTCTGTTTGCTTCTTTTGCGTCTTGTTCTTCTTCTGTCTCTCTCTGTCTCAGTCTCCTGTCTTCGAAGAGTCTCTCTGCTGATATTACTCGATCCTGTATTATTTCAATCACTGACGCAGACAGCTAGCTAGGTCATCCCCCTATCCAGCGCCACTCTCTTTAATTCCTATGTACGGATACAAGGATACAAGGATATTTTTGTCCTATGACATTTAAATGTACACAGGCTTTGCCCTGGTGACGTTCCATTCATACGGTGCAATAACAAATAGACGAAACATTACAATTAACCATGTATAAAAGTTACAAATAAATAAAGTTAATTTCAAGAATGTAACAATCTCACCATGCAATGTAAGCTAACACACACACACACACACACACACACACACACACACATACACACACACACACACACACACACACACACACACACACACATACACACACACACACACACACACACACACACACACACACACACACACACACACACACACACACAGACGCTGATGCACTGGATTTTGGGTAAAACTAGGCCTACTGCACGCGCACTTCACACACGTTTTTTCACGCACGTTCACACACACATTCACACACATGTTCACACACACACACACACACACACACACACACACACACACACACACACACACACACACACACACACACACGCACACACACACACACTTTAACACACATACACACTTTGACACCACACACACACACACACACACGCGCGCGCGCGCGCGCGCGCGCACACACACACGCACCACCACCACCACCACCACCCCACACGCACGCACGCACGCACCCCCCCACACAAAACACACACACACACACACACACACACACACACACCTACACACACACACACACACGAATGGACTGGGATTTGAATACATCTAGGCCTGCCTACGTGCAGCCCCTCAAACGGATTGTAACCACAAACCTTATCTCTTCGGTGCAGTTTGATGAACTCTTCCCGCAACCCTTTAATTTGCACCCCCAGGTGATGCGAAACGTGCCCAACATACTGATCGTCAGCCTGTCCTTGGGCGACTTCCTGCTCATCCTCATCTCTGTGCCACTGACCTCCACCGTGTACACCTTCTCCAACTGGCCTTACGGGGAAGTGGCCTGCAAGTTCAACCACTTCATGCAGACCTGGTCACTGGGTGTGACCGTCTTCACGTTGACCGCACTCAGCCACGACCGATATATGGCCATCATGGACCCCATGTCCAAGCACAAGGGAAAGGTGGGTGAGAGTGAGAGGGTGCTGTGACGTTGAAGGTGAGGGGCTGGGGGTTGGGAGGGACTGGTGGGTGAGTGAGAGGGTGTTGTGACGTGGAGGGTGAGGGGCTTGGGGGTGGGAG
>CAUZXP010000024.1:17914-25414 GCA_963584105.1 Alviniconcha strummeri
TACAGCTCAGTGGTAGAGCGCAGGCTCATGATCGAAAGGGTCGCGGGTTCGATTCCCGGCAGGAAGGGCAGCGGGAGAGTTTTCTTCTCCACCGTCAACTTTTTGTGCTGATTCTTCCTTCGTATCCGTAGGTACGTTCCGTCTCCGTTTTATCGCAGTAGCACGTGAAAGATCTGGGTCTGTACGGGTGGCAACTAGATTACAGCTAGACGCTCATGGACCATACATATGTGGCTTAGTTCGAATGAAGTGACATTGTAAACTGGTACATAGTTGTGTGATGAGTACACCCCTCGGCACTCTCTCTGTGTCTGGCTGGCTGGCTGTCTGTCTGTCTGTCTCTGTCTGTCTCTGTCTGTCTCTCTATCTGTCTGTCTGTCTCTCTGTTTGCTTCTTTTGCGTCTTTGTTCTTCTTCTGTCTCTCTCTGTCTCAGTCTCCTGTCTTCGAAGAGTCTCTCTGCTGATATTACTCGATCCTGTATTATTTCAATCACTGACGCAGACAGCTAGCTAGGTCATCCCCCTATCCAGCGCCACTCTCTTTAATTCCTATGTACGGATACAAGGATACAAGGATATTTTTGTCCTATGACATTTAAATGTACACAGGCTTTGCCCTGGTGACGTTCCATTCATACGGTGCAATAACAAATAGACGAAACATTACAATTAACCATGTATAAAAGTTACAAATAATAAAGTTAATTTCAAGAATGTAACAATCTCACCATGCAATGTAAGCTAACACACACACACACACACACACACACACACACACATACACACACACACACGAATGGACTGGGATTTGAATACATCTAGGCCTGCCTACGTGCAGCCCCTCAAACGGATTGTAACCACAAACCTTATCTCTTCGGTGCAGTTTGATGAACTCTTCCCGCAACCCTTTAATTTGCAACCCCCAGGTGATGCGAAACGTGCCCAACATACTGATCGTCAGCCTGTCCTTGGGCGACTTCCTGCTCATCCTCATCTCTGTGCCACTGACCTCCACCGTGTACACCTTCTCCAACTGGCCTTACGGGGAAGTGGCCTGCAAGTTCAACCACTTCATGCAGACCTGGTCACTGGGTGTGACCGTCTTCACGTTGACCGCACTCGAGCCACGACCGATATATGGCCATCATGGACCCCATGTCCAAGCACAAGGGAAAGGTGGGTGAGAGTGAGAGGGTGCTGTGACGTTGAAGGTGAGGGGCTGGGGGTTGGGAGGGACTGGTGGGTGAGTGAGAGGGTGTTGTGACGTGGAGGGTGAGGGGCTTGGGGGTGGGAGGGACTAGTGGGTGAGAGAAGGAAGAGGATCACCGTGGAGGGAAGCTGTAGAGGGGCAGAAGAGAGAGAGAGGGAGAGAGAGAGAGAGAGAGAGAGAGAGAGAGAGAGAGAGAGAGAGAGAGAGAGAGAGAGAGAGAGAGAGAGAGAGAGAGAGAGAGAGAGAGAGGAGAGAGAGAAGTGAGTGGAGAGAGAGAGGAGACAGACAGACAGACAGACAGAGGGGGGGGGGGGGGGGGGGGGGAGGAGAGGGGGGCAGAGGGACAGAGGGAGATGATGTTGATGATGATGATAATGATGACGATATTACTTTATTATAGAAGGGGTAAAGATTAAACCCATATCAGCTTTAAAATAAAAACAAAACACAAACCTGCCCCTGATGACAAACACAGCAAATCTAATACAGGAAAATAAATAATTGTAGCAAAATAAAACAGCTAAATTATAGAAACTATTCCTGGAGAGAGAGAGAGAGAGAGAGAGAGAGAGAGAGAGAGAGAGAGAGAGAGAGAGAGAGAGAGAGAGAGAGAGAGAGACAGAGAGACAGAGAGACAGAGAGAGAGACAGAGAGAGAGAGAGACAGAGAGAGAGAGAGAAACAGACAGAGACAGAGAACGACATAGACAGAGACAGAAGACAGAAACAGAGATAGTCAGACTTAGGCCTACAGACAGACAGACGGAGACAGAGACAGACAGGCTGAGACAGACAGACAGACAGACAAAGACACAGAGACAGAGAGACAGAGAGACAGAGAGAGACAGAAACAGACAGACTGAGACAGAGACAGACAGACTGAGACAGAGACAGAGAGACAGAGAGAGGCAATGAGAGAGAGGCTGGTTTGGTTGAACTTGTTTAACACCGAGTTGTGTCCTAAGAGGTACTGGCAGGGACCCAGATCCCTGTCAAAGACTATAACTATAAACGCTTCACTGTCTCCATCATAATGATTCTGCATTAAAATGGGCAGTGATGAGAACCGTTTAAATGTTTCATTAATTGAGAAGGGCAAATCCGCAAGACAGTGTTCACAAATTACATTTTTTAAGGGGGAAAAAATGGCGATCCGAAGCAGAATAGAAACGAGTCCTTCTGCTTACCAGCTAAAAGCTTTCCCGCTAGGCCAAATCGCTTCACGAACGGAGTGCGAAAAGAGCACAAAGTTTATATTATTCCTTGCACAACTGCCTCGACTTGCTTTCACTTGTTAGGCCTTACTTTTTCTCGCCTAGCTGGCTATCCTTTGTCTCGACGCGCAAAGCCTTGCCTTATGTGAAAACCTGCTTCTCCGTTTTTGACCTAATTGTCTCGTGTTGCTGTTTCAGACCCAGGCCACGACCCTAGCCTTCTCAGCGGCCATCTGGATCCTGGCCTTCATCTTGGCTCTTCCCGACGCCATTCTGAGCAGTCAAGTATTCCGCGTGAGCCCAAACTCCTTCCGCTTCAGGATCTGCAGCAACTTCCCGGACGAAATCTTCACACCCTTGGTACCCATGATCTACTACGTCACCAGGTTCATCGTCTTCTTCGCCATCCCAGTCGTTATCATCGCCGCCTTCTACCTGATGATGGCGAGGATCCTCATCCGCAGCGGGGAGCAGATGCCGTGTGAGGGTAAGAGTGGGGGCTTGAACCAGCAGCGCCAAATCGCCGCCAGGAAGAAGGTGGCCCGCGTTGTCCTCAGCTTCGTCTTCATCTTCATCCTATGCTGGCTGCCGCGCCACATCTACCTCCTCTGGTACTACTTCGACGACGCCAACTACAACGAGTTCTGGCACTACTTCAAGATCCTGGGCTTCTGCCTGACCTACATCAACTCGTGCATCAACCCTTTCGCCCTCTACTTCCTCAGCTCGCAGTTCCGCAAGTACTACAACCGCTACCTGTTCTGCTGCTTCAAGCGGGTGTTGTACACGAGGATGGAGCCCTCCTCCACCATGCACAACTTCAACAGCACGGTCAGGCGAGCCTCTTCCACCCAGACCTCCATCGTCCAGTCCCAGTCCATGTGTTGACTACTGCGCCTCCTCGCTGTCGCCCTTGACAACCACTCGCCTCGTCACCACGGTAACAACAACGTCAAAGGTCAAGGACAGCCTCGACACGAATTCTATCGAGGTCAAGGTCATCAGCGGGGAAGGGCGATCGGGAAAGAGCCGACGGGGAAGAAACGAGGCAGCGGGGCGGCGGAGGTGGGGGACACCGCTGCTTCGATAGAACTGGAGGAGTACGCGTGGAGGAGGTCTCCCTCTCCTACCTACGCTCCTGGCGTTCACGCGATGTACGACCCCACCGCCGTGGACGTCCACAACGTCACTACGGAGTCCGCCGGGAGAACACGCTTCTCCGGCTTTTCACAGTCCCAGCCCACGTTCCCAGAGGGGCAGACCTACAGTGGGTGTTCTGCCGAGAGCTGCGGATTGCCCGCTCGGTCCATTCTGAAGAAGAAGAAGAAGCCCAGTCCGCGAGCTCAGTGCAGGGGTATCCCTGAGAGTAAGAGACAGCAAGACTCTGCGGTCAGTGTTGGAGGGCACGAGGAGCTGTTCGATCACAATGGTGTGGGGAGGGCACAAAGCGGTAGAAGTATAGTATCGTGCCCGTGATGGTATTGCTATCGGGTTTACTGCTTTCACGGTGTGTGTGTGTGTGTGTGTGTGTGTGTGTGTGTGTGTGTGTGTGTGTGTGTGTGTGTGTGTGTGTGTGTGTGTGTGCTTACTTGCGTGCGTGTGTGTGTGTGTGTGTGTTTGTGAGTGTGTATGTGTGTGCTTACTTGCGTGCGTGCGTGCGTGCGTGCGTGCGTGCGTGCGTGCGTGTGTGTGTGTGTGTGTGTGTGTGTGTGGTTTGATTGGGCTATTGAATTCAATTCACGATGGTGATGATGACAATACTGTCTTTATTATAACAATTCGAATAATGCGGACACTAATAACAATATTAATCTGAACAACATCTATAATGATAATAATAAAAACAACAGTAATAATAATTGACAGTTATAGTAATACATCATTATTATTGTTATAATAATTTTTGTGAAACTTCTAAATGGATTTTGATTCACGTGTGTATGATGTCTTTTTGAAATGCAATTTACTCTTAGTTAATTAACCCATTTTGCAACACGACATATATTTTCTTATCAATCTCTCGTCCCGTTCTCTTCTGGTGATTTTTTCCATAAAATTTTACCTCATTTGAAAAAAATAATTACTTATATCATTCATGTCTTTTTTCAGTTTACATTGTATTTCATGCACACATTTTGCATATATGTGTCAGTTTATGAATAGTTTTATTTTCTTAAATTCTTTAGTCTTTGGCGGTTACTTGTATGTTGATAGTATGGTCAGAATAAGAAAAGTATATCGAAAGCAGAGAAACCCTTGGGAAGGTGGTTCGTCGAGGGTTTACTTATAATTCATTTTGCGAGAATAACCAACTAAATAGAATAATGTATGTACCTTTTTACTTCTCTAGTCATGTCAGATTGGTTATAAAGTCTTCACTAAGACCAGTTAATTATTTTTACATTTGTTGATGCAGTTATTAGTCATTCTCTCATAACTGTTACATTATTTGTGTTCTGGTGTATGCTACCGTTATTTTGATATTGGTTTATGTAGCTCGCTGTCTGAGTCAAATTCGTCAGCTGCTAAAAGACTTGCATCCATCATAACAAACTTTATATTAACGGCACCGTACCTCCACGAGATGTTAATTCGCGATTGTTAGTGTGAACGGCAAACTCCCTTCGCAATATATATATATATATCAATGAAATGCTCATTTTAACTGATTTTATTGATCAGATCCGTTTGCCAGTTCCATTAATGTCAGTTGGTTAATTTTTGGATGTTTAAATACTTCATTCATTTAATGATGAACATTTTTGGATCAAGAGATTGATGGGTGAATCATATCGATTTCCAATCCGATGACGACCTCCGACACATAGTCGCATGTTCTGTGACCGAGAAGGACGATTTTAGCATTTATTACATTTGTTTCACGTCACATGTAAATAATGAAAACAATGAACAGTGTTATTACATTGGAATGCTTGCCATACACAATTTGAGTTTTGTTCGCTTTGAGGAAACCCAGTGGTTTTTGAGCTGAGTAAATCTTTTACGCGATTTTGTATTTTTTCTTCAGTGTGAACATTTTGTGGATAACAGAACTGAATTGGACAACAGAATTGTGGCATACTCCTGTTGTGAACAGCTGAAAACGAACAGTGCATGTGTTCACTAGAGATTTTAAAAAAATTGTGCGAGGAGTATTTTGAAAGCAGCTCAGGCGGTTTACCTCCAACTTTTCTTTATGGCGTTTGAATGTGTCCAAGGTCTGCTGTCAAAACCGCCAAACAAATGACGCATAACTGATTCGGTGCCCAGTTAAAACACCTTGACATTATCTTTTACTAATTGATGCTCCTGAGGTATAAACCACACATTGGTTTTGTTATTTGTCACGTGATGAGATGTACACATTTTGGGTCATTATTTCCGAACATTTTTGGGCTGAATTTAGTATGAATGCCATGTTGGTATAACGTACATGCACTTACAAAGATCAAAAACATAAGCAACTAAAAGCGTTTCACATGCATAAATTTGCTTTGGCATTCTGGGAATAATTTAGATAGAGCGTCTCAATGGTTTCAGGTGATCATCTGTTGTTTTGAGCGCACGGATATGTCGACTTGGCGAGCTTAATGCTCGAAACACTGAAACGAAAGCCGAAGCAAAGACAAGTAGTCAGAGAACGTTGGTCAGAGAACGTAGAAATGTGCAAATACAAGTATTTCCATCCGCAGGCTTCATTCAGTCTCTCTCTCTCCCCTCTCTCTCAACAAACAACAACAACGACAACGACAACAAAACACATTTGTTTTTGCTTCGAATTTGAGCTCCCCGGGGCACACCCAAAATAGCTCGTTCATTGCCAGCGCATAGCTCATTCACTGCCAGGGCAGAACAGGCAGGGATTAGCTCGTGACGTATTTGGTAGTTTTTGCCACACATGCAGGCTTTCTTCGTGGCTTTTATCACTGATGCAGTCTGCTAGGTAATTAATGGCAACGCTCACAGTCGTACTTTCGCCACAGTCAAATGTTGTTTGGTAACAAACAGGGCATACAGAAACTGCCGCGTGTGTCTGATTTTAGCCCACTTCTCTCGATAGGGCCTGTGATGATTCTTAATTTTACTTCGGTCCCCTTTTAAAGCATAGTCGTAGCGTTTGAAAGAAACGGGAAACAAAATGCTTTCGTGTTTTTGGAACGACATACACCAGGAGGATGTAATATATGTTTTTGTGTCCTTGTCTTGGATGCTTTATTAGACTGACAAAGCCAGAGTCTTGAAGAGGTCTTTTGTATTGTTTTGGCCAGAAACGAATGCGGTCTTGATGTGAGTGTACAGTTATGTGATGAATAATGATGTTTCGTTTCGGTTGTGTGTATAACATTCAGCTCTTTTCTCAAGCCACGTGCATCCGTTTTATACTGTAGTATGTAAAATAGGTGTACTGGCGCCATCGGTTGTGTTGTCTTTCGACAGCTGCTGAAGAAATCATGTGTCAGACACTGTGTAAACGAGAACATACAATTCTCGCTCTTCTTGGTTTCTGTAGCTGCCAAAAGGACCAATCGTGCTATGTATATATCTATGGGTATTGTATTATTTGGCATTCTGAATGCATTCTCTTTTTTCTTTCAAAAAAATGGAGGAACCAGCGGGCAACCACTGTTCCTGGTCTCGTCATGAGAATCACACCCATTTAAACTCCCCCACATTTGTGTACATATTTTCACCCGAAAGAATGACCATCGTAATTAAAAGCCATAGGATGTCTCCTTTCTTTCTTCCATTCTGTTTGGTCTTGTGCTCCTCCCCTACCTTCTTTTCCGTTTTCCTTCTTATCGTCGTCATCATTCTCCCCTACCTTCTTTTCTTTTTTCCTTCTTCTTCTTATCGTCATCATTCTCCTCTACCTTCTTCTCCGTTTTCCTTCTTATTGTCGTCATCATTCTCCACTACCTTCTTTTCTTTTTTCCTTCTTCTTCTTATCGTCATCATTCTCCACTACCTTCTTTTTCTTTTTTCCTTCTTCTTATTATCGTCATCATTCTCCACTACCTTCTTCTCAATTTTCCTTCATATTCTCGTCGTCATTCTCCCCCATCTTCTTCGCCTTTTT
>CAUZXP010000024.1:30414-33689 GCA_963584105.1 Alviniconcha strummeri
GGTAACGTATTTCGAGCGCTAATTAACTCCCTTGTGTGAAGAAAAGAAGAAAAAAGAAGAAAAGAAAGGGTGGAAAGGGGGATCCGATGTAGAGTGGAAGTAAAAACTTGGAGAGTTAACTGTCGTCAACTGTCGAATGACGTGACTTAAACATGCGTTATGTGGTTTAATCCGCCTAAGTAAGCACAACTGTGTAGCTAGTGGATAGTTAACACAGTACATTATATACACACGCTGCAACAGATTAATGACGTGTTTTGAGGCCTGTTCATCTCGTCGTGTTCTTGTTTTTCCTTCACAGCAATTTGGTGCTCGAAATACCCTAACTGTCGTCACGGTAAGCGTGTGGGAGGGATATGTCGCTCATCCGCGTTTTACATGTTGCTTCTGTTTCTGTTCCTCCACATTCGTTTTTTGATGCATAACCTCTTTTGTTCCCCCGCCTCCCCCCCCCCTCCCCGCCCCCTCCCCCTCCCTGCCCCCGCCGCCCCCGAAGGAAGGCTGTGACTGTCTTCCTCCTGTGTGGAATCTCAGTGCTGTCATTTGATTCCCGTTTCCTATCACCTGTCTTGGTCTTCTAGCCGGTCTTGTTGATCTTTCTGCTTTGTCCTTTCTCTGTTGTGAAATCCCAGTGCTGTCTTTGATTCCCATTTCCTATCATCTCTCTTATTCATCTACCCAGTCCTGTTGATCTTTCTGCTTTGTCCTTTCTCTGCTGTGAAATCTCAGTGCTGTCATTTGATTTCCATTTCCTATCACCTCTCTTGGTCTTCTACCCAGTCCTGTTGATCTTTCCGCTTTGTCCCTTTTTTCTGCTGTGAAATCTCAGTGCTGTCATTTGATTCCTCGACTGGTCCCTGTTGATCTTTCTGCTTTGTCCTTTTTCTGCTGTGAAATCTCAGTGCTGTCATTTGATTCCTCGACTGGTCCTGTTGATCCTTCTGCCTTTGTCCTTTTTTCTGCTTTGAAATCTTAGTGCTGTATGTCATTTGATTCCTCGATTGGTCTTGTTGATCCTTCTGCTTTGTCCTTTTTCTGCTTTGAAATCTTAGTGCTGTATGTCATTTGATTCCAATTTCCTATCACCTCTCTTGGTCTTCTACCCAGTCCCTGTTGATCTTTGTGCTTTGTCTTTTTTTCTGCTGTTGGTTGAGTTGCCTACTCGGCCGCCTTCACCCCACCCCCAGCCCCCCGCATCCAGAAACATCGTCAAAAAGACAGACATTAGACATTTTTGTACTGCTCTTGTTAAGCAGATACAGCTAATTGGTGGGTTGTACGTGCAGCTTGCTGCCATAGGACTCTGCTATTTGTAACTGTGCATTTAATTATTTAAAAACATACTACTACTACTACTACTACTACTACTACTACTACTACTACTACTAAGAAGAAGAAGAAGAAGAAGAAGAAGAAGAAGAAGAAGAAGAAGAAGAAAAAGAAAAAGAAAAAAAGGAAGAGATTATTTATGACCCCCCCATCTTGTAAGAGCCCAGAGCGCTTAGACAAGATATAAGGATACACTCATTCCATCACACACACACACACACACACACACACACACACACACACACACACACACACACACACACACAACACACACACACACACACACACACACACACACACACACACACACATCGTTTTTTATTGTTTCTGTTTTTGTTTTTATTGGTTCTGTCCACCCCTTTCTGATACTTTTCTTTTATCTGGTAGCGATAAATCAGACGGAATGGTCGACGACACCAGCCTTACATACTTTTGTAACACGGGCAATATTGAAGGGGCTAACTCTTCGATAATTTGTGTTTGATCTTTGTGTGTGTCTATTTCTTTTGGTATTAATTTTGTGTATGGATTGCTTTTGTAGATTTGACTTATTTTGTAAAATGAATGTGCAGTTGCTTGAGACAGAATTTGGTCAGTCGTCCCTGAGATCAGTTTACACAGTACAGGAGCGGCGATAGCTCAGTGGAAGACCGACAGACCCGTGATCGAATGTCGCGTATTACAGTCCATGCAGGAGCAGCGGGAGAATTTTCTTCCAGGGTTAATTTTATGTGCTGACTCTTATTCCGATATCTGTTCCGCCACCGCATTACCGCAGCAGCACGTAAAAGATCCCGGCCATTCTGCCAAAAGTGTAGGTGGCAGGTTGCAGCTAAATACGCATTCATATGTTGCTTTGGATGAATTGACACTGTACTGTATGCAGATCGTGCGCCAAGACGGCAGCAGTTTCACGTGGTACCAGCAATGTAGCAACCAAACAGCACTGTAAGTACACCACTTCGATGGATATTCGAAGAAAACGGCACTATAAAAAGCTACAGTCACTCATTCAGAATCACACTCGACAAGAGCGCAGCGAGTGTGATCGAGAGCAGAGAACAGCGCTATATAAAAGCGATCAACAACAACAACAACGGTTGCATAAACGTTAAAAGTCCAATTACTAACAGATGTCTCCTTGAGTAGCATGGTTCTGGGAATCATACTGACAGCAGGTTCAGTAAGCACTGGGAGGGGCATGTCGCTAATGCCTGTTTTAGGACGTCAAGTTGCTGCTGTTCCTGTTTTTCCGCACTCTTGGTACATAACCGCTCCCCACCCCCCACCCCCACTCCTACGCTGAGGGCACCTGTATGTCTAGGAAGAGCAGAAGCAGAAAAAAGGAAGGATATGTGTGTTTGTGTGTGTTGCGTGCGTGCGTGCGTGCGTGCGTGCGTGCGTGTGTGTGTGTGTGTGTGTGTGTGTGTGTGTGTGTGTGTGTGTGTGTGTGTGTGTTGCGTGCGTGCGTGTGCGTGTGTACGTGTGTGTGTGTGTGTGTGTGTGTGTGTGTGTGTGTGTGTGTGTGTGTGTGTGTGCGTGTGTGCGCGTGTGCGCGCGTGTGCGCGCGAGTGTGCGCGAGTGTGTGCGAGTGTGTGCGTGTGTGTGCGTGTGTGTGTGTGTGTGTGTGTGTGTGTGTGTGTGTGTGTGTGTGTGTGTGTGTGTGTGTGCGGGCGCGCTTGGATTTTTTTTGCTAATTAGGATTGAATAATTGCTGATTATAGTTGAACTTTTATTTTATTAAAAGAAAAAAGATCCACTCAGAATCATGACACAGGTATGCAGATTTACTTCCTTCTGGCACCGGAAAGGTTAAAAGGAACTCACAAATGGCTCATGTAGTAGGATGTCACTAGTAGGATTTCTTTGGGAGTTTGTTTTTGTTTTTATTTTGTCGACCCAGTTGTCTTTTTGTATTGTGAGCTTCGGGCTCACGTTAGGTGTAA
>CAUZXP010000024.1:33889-51389 GCA_963584105.1 Alviniconcha strummeri
GTTGGAGTAAAAAAAAAAGTGGAAATCTTCAGTAGAAATGTTAAGAACAGTTTTAATAGCGCATTTAAGTTATTATTTTATGCTTGAAGTTGATGTAATTTGTAAAGTTTGAATGTCTGCAATCACTATCCCCCGCCTCAAAGGGCCGATCTCCCCCCAAATTGATCTTTGGCAACAGTTTAGAACGGAATCAGATTAATGAGCACACCCCCCAAATTGATCTTTGGCAACAGTTTAGAACGGAATCAGATTAATGAGCACACCCCCCAAATTGATCTTTGGCAACAGTTTAGAACGGAATCAGATTAATGAGCACACCCCCAAATTGATCTTTGGCAACAGTTTAGAACGGAATCAGATTAATGAGCACACCCCCCAAATTGATCTTTGGCAACAGTTTAGAACGGAATCAGATTAATGAGCACACCCCTCAAATTGATCTTTGGCAACAGTTTAGAACGGAATCAGATTAATGAGCACACCCCCCAAATAGATCTTTGGCAACAGTTTAGAACGGAATCAGATTAATGAGCACACCCCTCAAATTGATCTTTGGCAAAACAGTTTTAGAACGGAATCAGATTAATGAGCACCCCCCCCCCCAAATAGATCTTTGGCAACAGTTTAGAACGGAATCAGATTAATGAGCAGTAACATGCACACCAAAATTCATTCATCTACGTGAAATAGCTTCTGAAAACAATTTGTCTCAGGCTCTAATCCTCATACGGATTAAAAAAATTCCTGAATCGATCAGTGATCCGGTTGAATTATTCTCTGTATTGGGCCACCCTTATTCTAATAATGGGCCAGCTATGCCCAGTATAGGAATATCCCGCTGACACAATATAAGCAAAAATGGATGTCTAAAATAAAACAAGCACCGTCTGCAAACAACTGCTCATAGTTGATGAAGTGATACTTAATGTCATCAGATGTCAGTTGACATATTAGGGACAAGTTGTGACCAATGCCGAAGCATGGTTCAATAATTCTTTACGTCCACGAAAACCAGAAGGCTCGTTAGGACGGACAGCCCAGGACGGCCACCTCGACTCTCACACAGCTCCTGAACTGCTCATAGTTTCGTGAAGCTGCCTTTAAGACATATGGAAAACAAATATCAGAACAAATATCAGAATCTACCAAAACAGTAAATATCAAATATTTCAAGTCACCGCTGTCATAGCCTACTTCGTTTTGAAGAGTGATCTCGATTTGTGGCGGGAAACAAAGCGGTGCTCGTTCAACATTTGCTCCCCATAGAAAACGCTATAGGTGTGGTGGCTCGATTTAGGAAGAGGCCATATATTGGCACAGCTCCCCTAAGCATGTATGTTTTTTGTTGTTGCTTTTTTTCTTTGTTTTCTTTTTCGCTCCGAACCGCATCGCTACAAAGAGAGATTATTCTAGATCTAATTCTACATTTTCTAAGTTACGAAAATGAGAGAGAGAGAGAGAGAGAGAGAGAGAGAGAGAGAGAGAGAGAGAGAGAGAGAGAGAGAGAGAGAGAGAGAGAGAGAGAGAGAGAGAGAGAGAGTCCTTTACAAGGTCTAGACAGCCTTGGAGATTACATCTGGTCTAAACACAGAAAGATAGATGCATACTTGAAACTGAGTGCGTTATAGTTAATCCCGAAGGACTAAGGTCATCACTAGCCTATGGAACAGATTTCACCACGCAAGAAATCATATACCCAGTTTTTGACATCAGTCATTTTGTAGATTATGAGAGATGTGGAGAGAGAGAGAAGAGAGAGAGAGAGAGAGATGAGAGAGAGAGAGAGAGAGAGAGAGAGAGAGAGAGAGAGAGAGAGAGAGAGAGAGAGAGAGAGAGAGACAGACAGACAGACAGACAGACAGACAGACAGACAGACAGACAGACAGACAGACACAGACACAACAAGACGGATACAAAATGAAGCAAAATAAACTGGGAGTGCAACAGTAGGACATCTTCACACAGAAAGACAAACAGGCAAAGCAATGTTCTGATCGACTCCAGAAGTAAAAGAAGGAACCTTTCATCTTGGTTCTTAGCAGTTTAAAGAGGAACAGAACGAAAAGGCAAACTGGCCTGAACGGGAAGAAACTGTGCAAATCTCTTCTTCTGCATGCTTCATCTGAGTGTTCTATCAATCAGATGAAGCACGGAAGAGTTTTTTTTTTTTTTTTTTTTTTAATTTCCTTCGGATTTTAGCTCCTCGAGGCGCAGCCATGTTGGTTTTTTCCTGGATGGTACAAGAGAATCGTTTTGCTCATGTATGTGTGTCTTACAGCAGTTTGCTTCAATGTCTGGTCTAAACATTAAGACTAAGGCTGTGTGGATAGGATCACGAAGAAACTCAAAATTGAGATATATGCCAGAAATTAACCTTGACTGGAACCCCGTAACATTCACGGTTCTAGGTGTTGTATTCTCCACAGATGTACTTGAAATAGTTACAATTAATTTTGAAAACAAGCTAAATGAAATGAAGAAAGTGCTAAATGCCTGGTCTAGAAGAAATCTTACTCCCTTTGGGACGATAACAGTAATAAAATCCTTAGTTGTTTCTAAAATAACCCACCTCCTGATGAATCTCCCAGATCCTGAAGAGAGTTTTTTGAAGGAATTGAATAAGCTTTTGTATATTTTTCTTTGAAATGGTAAAAATGATAAAATAAGAAGATCTGGTGTGTGTCAAGCATATGAAGTTGGTGGTTTAAACATATTCTGCATGATGATGGAAAACTTTCAAAAATCCTACAAGCAATGTGTCCAATGATTCAGAATGTAAAGCAGCGAGGTGGTGAATTTGCCACATGATCATGCAAAGAGTTAAAAACCCTTTTTGGTTTGATGTATTCAAACACTACAAAAAGATATCTGCCAAATATACACCTGTAACTGTTGATGATTTTATGTCGGAATGTCTACATTATAATGTTAATATATGTAGAGGAAAAAGGGTTGTATGTATCAGAAATTGGATGGACTGTGGCATTGTTTCCTTAGGGCATCTTGTTGGTCCACATGGATACCTATCATACAATGAATTCAAAGCATAATTTCCCAATGTCAAGACTGATTTAAAAAAAAAATGGTATGAAGGGATACTGACTGCAGTCAAATGTTACAAAGAAGACTGGGTCTGGGTGTAAAAGAGAATTTTGTTATTGGTGATGCATTTGTGTGGAGATATTTGTACAAATCTAGTGTTAAAGATATTTATTCATGCCTTGTAAAGACTAGTGTGACACCAAAGTGCATAGAAAAATGGAGCAAAGTCCTTGCTGTTGAAACTGATACTAAGGCTGTCTTCGATAAAAAAAAAAAAAAAAAAAAAAAAAAAAAAAAATAATAATAATAAAAATAAGGACTACACGTGAGAAATGTCTCATATGGTTCCAGTACAAATTGTTATATAATTTGCTACCCACTGGCCGCTACTTATTCTATCGACAGCTTGTAGATTCACCTGTTTGTGTCTTCTGCAAAGATGCTGAAGAAACTTTATTCCATATGTTTTGGCATTGCCCAAAATCCGAGACTACTGGTTTGATGTACCGGGATGGCTTCATACCAGCTTCACACATTGTACTATATAATATTTTCAATACAGCTTGTTATTCTTGGCAGTAAAGCGAATGTGGTCACTGACAGAATACTGGATTTGTATATCCTTATAGTTAAATACTACATTTTTACCTCAAAGCTGCATGGTACCATCCCACACCTAAATGTTCTTACTAGATTTTTGAAGAATAGAGCTGTTCTGGAGAAATATTATTATACGTTAAATGGCAGACCAAACAAATTTCATGCCGATTGATGATGCACAGCTCACTCCTTTCATGAGTAGATCACTCCTTTCAGGAGTCTTTAGTTTTTACTCAGCCTTGCTATTTAGTATAAGTATTGCTAATTAAGGATTAAGACTTTTTGTTAATACTTATTTAAGTCATTGACACACTTGCAGATAGCATATAATTATATACATGTGTACACCTCTCTCTCTCTCTTACCTCTCTGTCCTTGCCCCTCTCTCTTCCTATCTGCCTCACCAAAATGCAATATGAATTAGGTATCTAGTTAAAAAAGAAAAAAAGAGAAGAAAAAAGAAAAGAAAAAAAAGAGGCTGTATTTATATATTTATTCCATTTCTACCGATACGGCCCATGACGCTTTTCTGTTCAGTTCTCCAAAGGGTCGTCACTATGGTTTGCTTGGCGAAAGTGACAGATGCAGGTTTTTCAGCGGTTTGCACTAGCACCCAGTTGATCGTCACTGTAACGCAGAGCTATAACACACTTCATTACACACATTTTGTATGCAGGGTCAGTGGCCATCTTTTCAGCCGAGTTAGAGACACAGATCCAAAACCGTAAACATTATCCGAAAATCGTTTCGTAAATTTCGTAAATGAAATTGCTTGGCTTGGAACATCAGACCTTTTAATCTTGGCCCGCTCTTTTCATTTTTTGCAGTATACTTTTTTTTCTCGATGGTTGATCGCGTGTGTGATCAAAAGATGATTTTTTTCTCACATATAAACAAAAAGTACGTTTGATTACACGAGAAGGCTCATGTAATATAACACATTAATTCCAGCCCATCTGAGAGAGAGAGGGAGAGAGAGAGAGAGAGAGAGAGAGAGAGAGAGAGAGAGAGAGAGAGAGAGAGAGAGAGGTATCAGTGCAAATGCTTAAGGAACAGATATAGATTGGGGTGAATTAGATATGACATTCCGTCAGTTGAGGGACGATTGCCTGAGAACCCGCCCTATTTTTTAAATCAAAATTTCATTTGCTTCTTTGCCCGTTCCAGTTCTAGGGCTCCAAAGGCAAAAGTTTAGAGTCTCACTTTATAACAGTCTACTGGGCTTTGTGCTGATCGAGTTCAGACTTCTCCGGCCTTCGACTCGCCAGGTTACGAAAAGGTCGATTGGAAAGAAGAATCTGAAACAGAATGATTGCTAGCGTTCAAAAACAAGATCCAAACACAAAATGGTTCAAACGAACGCTTAATTATTTTAACAGGGACGCGCAGCATACTGTACTGTGTGTCCGTGTTAAAATAAATAAGCGTTCGTTTGAACCTTTTTGTGTTTGGATCTCGATTGGAAAGAACTCGATATGACTCAGCTGCAGCAAAACAAACAACAAGTACCCCCCCCCCCTCCCCAAACAGATATTGTGTTTAGCCAGTACTAGCTATACAAAAATTTCACGTGTGATGATGCACTAATGAGTTTCCTAGCATGACTAACGCTACTTTTTGACATCCTCGGTGCCTTCAGTGTCATCGTTTTGTGTTGTGTGTGTGTGTGTGTGTGTGTGTGTGTGTGTGTGTGTGTGTGTTGTGTGTGTGTTGCGGTGGGGCATGTATATGCTTATGCCCCTGGCGGGTTCAAGGAAAAGACATGAGGCGAAGAAGGGGGAACCGCAGCTGTTTATTTCAAGTTTGTAATACTAGTACAGCAGTAGCATTGGTAGACAGGTGTGTAACAGTAGCATTCAACCATTTGCAGCCCTTCTCAATCTGACAAAGGCTCCTTCTTCTTTCTTCCAGATAAAATAACTTCTACAACTGCCCATAAACCTTTTGCTAGATCATATATATAGTGAGCTGTGAGCTCAGAACTTCTAGAGCATACTAAACATGAAACTCATGCTTTTCTCTTGTTGCACTTGCAACAAGAGAACAAACTCTGAACTTGTTAAAAATCCTATACTATACATGGGACAGAACTCTGTCACCATAACTTTGTAAGACACCAAACATTATAATTTCTACCTAAATATGACCAGATTCATTTACTCCTTATAAAGACAATATTCATCATTAATTACTACATAATAATCAAAAATTACATCAGATTCTAATGAGAAAATCCAATGAAATAGCATATTAAATATAGTTAATAATCAAGACGCTATTCTTGACTGAACATAATCAAATTGATACTGAGCCTGTAAATGTCTAGGTTAAGCCAGTTTTTCCCTAACATGCCAACCGACATCCGAGGACACAAAGTCCCACATCCGTGATAAAACAATCACCCCTGAAAATACCACTCTGCCACATGTATGTGTGTGGATCATTCAAGTTCTCCCGGATTAATTGCATTTCATTCATCCAAGAAACGGTCAGTTTCATCATTTTGGCAGCCACCGGAGCAGAGACAGACAAGGCAATGAGAACAAACACATATTCTGCTTGTGGTATGTATACTGAAACCTTCCGAGTGATTTCACTGATCTACCTTCACTCCCAACAAGTGGAAATCAGCCAATGGGGGTGGGGGGATGAGGGGAGTAACAGAATCATGCTAACGCCTAGTCCGTGAGAGCCAATTAGGGCTTGGGTTGGCCAGACATCAGACGAACGAAAAGGCAATTTCCGGATACGCTTCGTTCCGTTCGACCGACAGCCCCTCCAATGTACTGTAGCAACTTGCCGTGCCAGCGTCCTTCCTGCTTTCCTGCCCACAGAAAAGAACGTAAAGCTAAACGACACGCGCCGTGCTGTAGCCGAACTATACGCACGGTCGGAGGAGTCCAGACATTTCACGGAAAGGAGAAGAGAAAGGAGAAAAATCGCCTCCGGCCCAGTGTACTGTGGCATTTATTTGCCGTGCTCTCTCTCTCTCTCTCTCTCTCTCTCTCTCTCTCTCTCTCTCTCTCTCTCTCTCTCTCTCTCTCTCTCTCTCGTAGAGCACAACGACATGCACCGTGCAGCAGAACTACGAATTCTCGGAAGAGTCCACGCAGACCTGTGACAGAAGAGGCAGTAAAGGAAGGAGGAGAAAAATAGGAGAAAAAGCAGAAGAAGAAGAACCCCTTGCACTCATACAAACATTCTTTTTCATGACAGTCTGCTTTCTGTTCCGTCGTTCAGAAACACTGGACTGAACTAAACTGAAATGAACACCGTTTTCGGACATAGAAACGAAATGGGATATTGCTCGATAACGTAGCTAAAATAATTCACCAGGGTGAGTGACTCATCTAACTTTTAATTCAAGTTCTTAAACTTTTGTCAGCTTTGGACTCGAAAAAATAAATAACTTTATTCATTCTAAAAAAATATATAAAAAAATAGCACCTTTAAGTGGCAAATACATCTCTGAAGACAAATGTACTCAGAAAATAAGTCATTTACACTACTACTACTACTAAATATGGCAAAAATAAAATCAGGGCTCGGCGCCCTGTACACGAAGTAGGAGTTTAACATTAATGTTAAAACATTACAAATGGAAACCAAAACATGAATTGCAAGCAATTCCAATGATAGAAAGTCAAGGAGCAAAACCAACAATGAACACCCACACCCACCCACCCGCCCACCCACCCACGCACACGCACGCACGCACGCACGCACGCACACACACACACACACAAGGACACCCACACCAGCACCCTCCTCCCCTTAACACCCCCCGCACCCCCACCCCCCACACATCAGTCAACTGAAATAATTTACAGAAGGTGTGAGATAGGGATTTGCTAGCAGTAGTAGGTTTTAAAGAGACGAGTAGTTGACTGAATGTGTCTATAATTTCATAAGGCAGAAAATCCCAGACAGACGTAGCACAGGAAAATGAGCGATGTCAAAAGTCTGACAAAGTACTGTACACGCATTAGGGGAAAAAAAATGAAAAAAATGTGCTTAACCCATGCCGTAAGCATATTTTTAGGTTAAGTCAGGATACATAAATATTTTATTCGTGGCTCATAAATGGTAAAATTTGTAAAGTGCATGTCACTTGCACAGAAAGGAAACAGAACTGAAGAAATGGCGCTAAACATGCTGTTACCAAAGAGTGTGCTAGAAGTAATAATAACTGTATTTGTAAAGCGCAAAAATCTTGTCCACTGAGATTATTCTAAGGGCGCGCGCGCGCGCGCGCGCACACACACACACACACGCACACACTCACACACACACGCACACACAAACATATTATTTATAGCTTTTATATAGCGCTATTCTCTGCTCTAGAGCAAACTCACTGCGTACATTGGCAAGAGATTCTGAATGAGTGACTGTATCCTTTTATAGCGCGTATTATTAATATCCACGGAAGTGGTGTACTGGTAGCGCTCTGTGGATGTTGCATGGCTGGTACCACGTGAAATGCTACCGTTTCGGCGTAAGTTCTGTGTACACCATTCAACCATGCACCAGGTTACAGTGTCGCTTCATTCAAAGCCACATAGGCAGGGTGTATGTGCGCTTTGGTGCATTCTGACTATACAAAGCTTAATTTACGCAGCTTAAAAAACGGGCAGCAAACAGACATACAATCGACCTGCACAAACAATGGAGGCCACTCGCGCTGCATCGTGTGTATTTATGGACAAAAATCGGACAATGTTCAAGTTAATAAATTTAATAAACAACACCAAAAAACTTAGCATAATGTCAATAATTATACATCATTAAAAGCGACACAAATATGATGATCACATGCCTGTTACCAACTTCGACAACATACCGTCCTTCCCTATTTCATAGCGGAGTGAAAGAAAGTGCAAGTAATTACCAACAGAAACCAGTACTCCTCTCCCATCCCTTTCCCACCCTACTTTAAAAGGCGCCCCTTTGCTTCAACGATTCTCTCCTAACAACTTACCAACCCATGCTCGTTTCAAACACGTTTCTCTAGCTCCCGCTTTACACTGAAGGAGACCGGGGTTTACTTGAAAGCTGAAGCTCTTTACTCTTTCTCCCGCCCCTTTCCCTGCCCCCCCCCCCCTCCCCCCTTCTCTCCGGTCCCGTCCCTCGTCCGACAGCATCTTTAGCCCGACAATCAAACGGCCCGTGGCCGCGGGGACTGCGATACGTGATGGTGTGGTGCGGGGCCGTTTGCGCAAGCTTGCGACAGTTCATTAGTCTTATCGTTCCGTGATGCACGTGCTCTCAGTGAATGAGCAATGGACGTGACACTATGTTGTGTGTCACTCTGTAAATCAGAGGGCTAGATCTCAGACAGTGAGCCGGTGCTAGTTCATATATCTGTGCTGCCCAACCGAGTCCTTTAGGATTTGTAGCATTCGATTTTCACGCCAGTACAGCCATCATTACGTTAAAAGGGAAAGGAAAACTTCTTTTTTAAATGCGGCTGTGGAGAAAGAAAAAAAAAAAAAAAGAAAAAAAAAGTTACGAAAGTCGATTATCTCTTTGCTATAGACTACTTGCGGCGTAAATTGGAAAACTGGGCCCACACCGCTGACCTTTAACAAGCGTTTAGCAAATTTGAATTTTCAGTGGAAACTTGATACTATCGCGATGGAATATTAGCGAAGACAGCGGGAGTAATCGCTCTTATACATACGGTCTCATTAGCAGTGAAGTGTGTGCTAAAAAGAAACAAGGGTTGTGGGAGGGGTGGGGTGGGGTGGAAGAAACAGTGTTAGAATACAATTGCTTTGTACTTGAAAGGGCAAGCAAGAGAAAAACACAAGGCTGATGCAATTGTTTACCGATGTACACATTTGCAGAGGCATGAGAGTTGTTACATTTCTTTTATGAACATCATACAACAATAATATTAGGCAAACATACGTATGCGTTAAAGAGTAAAAGAAATACTATTTTTTCACACACACACACACACACACACACACACACACACACACACACACACACACACACACACACACACACACACAAAGAGAGAGAGAGAGAGAGAGAGAGAGAGAGAGAGAGAGAGAGAGAGAGAGAGAGAGAGAGAGAGAGAGAGAGAGAGAGAGAGAGAGAGAGAGAGAGAGAGATGATTTACTCACTTAGGCCAATGCCCCTCATGAAGGGGTGCAGGTGGATGACCTACCACCTCACAGTACATACTGTAATTATACCTATGGGCAAGAAATCTAACAAACTAATGACGATGTACTTGACTAGGTACTAACAATGACTGTGTACTTGAATTAGGACATTGAAATGCTACGCAGCTTAAAGGCTTTGTACAAATACACTGACAAATTTCTCGCAACATTTTCATTGGTGGATGCTAGCAGCAGGCTTAATCGAAAAAGACTTGGAAATTAGTGGAATTTAACAGGATAAATTGCGCTCTTAAGGTTCTTCGCACAAATCTAATTCAGTTTTTTTGTACTACTATACACAATGGACAAATCAGGTCTTTTATCAGTATGTCTTTTGTATCGATAATAATGTACACCAATGTCTGAAATACCCAGTCGAAACCTTGTCGTTATGAATTTCAAATGCTTATCAATATTCATCTTCAGATACGTTTTCGTACCATGAATGGGGCAAAATGTCCTATAAACATTAAATCTATCGCTAGTCTCAACATGGGAATGCCATTCTTGCCATCGACAAACAGTTAACCTTTCACGAAAAACATGTAAAAACTGGTTAATTTCTTCCACACCTTGATTCAGTCATACAAAACCAAATCCATATTGATACAACTTACAACGAACATTTGAGGCCCAGTTTCTTTTACCTCGTTCATCTAATAGATATAAGCTTTGTTTGGTAATTGGACGCCTCCATTCTCGTTAATTTTAACAAGTAACGTATGCTTCTTACTGCAGAGTTCACAAATAATGGATACCTATTTGTTTCACCACAGACAAGGTCATTTGGCGTTCGCATCTGAACTCCTAAAAACCTTTTCAGCGCAAATAAATGTCATTTTCCCGCAACGAACAGCTGTTGTTTCAGGACCCCAGAGCTCCGCACGATAGAGAGCGATAGGTTGCATCTGAGAATCAAATAATTTCAAAATAATTCAAAACTATTATTATTCAACACTCGCAACTTCTGCATAATACATAATACCGCATTCTTAGCTTTACTTGTAAGATCATAAAATGATGCAGTAAAACTCAGTTTCGTGGAGAAGAGAACACCAAAATATTTATACACATTCACAATTGGCAGTACAACACTGTCATACGTCCATCTTTCCCTTGCACCCAAGTAACCGCTCTTTCTAGACAACTATGTTACTTTTATTCATACTTACTTTTAACTGAATGGAAGAGGATGCTCTTTGCAAACTGTTCAACTGTGTCTGTAAACCAATAACCGTTTCTGAAAACAGAACATCATCAGCCTGTAGCAAAATAAACAGTTCAAAATAATCATTGGTAAACGATGCACCGTGTCTACCATTTTGAGTAACTTCTAAAGCCAACTCGTTTATAAAAAGAGAAAATAAACAGGGCTGCAAATATCCCCCTGTTTCACCCCAAACGTACAATTAATATAGTCAGTCATCTTAGATCAACATCTAACTCTACCTTTAACGCTGTGGTTGCTTTTAATGCAACAATACCATTTTCCATTGATTCCATTTTTCAAAAGAACAGCCAAAAGCAGTTTTCTATTTATAGTATCGACAGCTTTCTCAAAGTCTATAAAAGCAACATACAGTTTGCGGTTCAAGGAAAACTGTTTCTGTACCAAGGCTAGTAATGTAAACATAATATTATGATCAATTGTTGAGTAGTTTTTCTCAAACCCAGCCTGATGCTCTCCAGTGATTTTGTTTACTTCAACCCACTCTTGCAGTCTAAAGTTAATAATTGTACTGTAAACGTTGCTGCTTGCGTCACATAACGAGATACCTCTGTAATTGTTCGGATTATTAACATCACCTTTCTTAAGCAGAGCGAGTACGATAGATTCAGTCCATTTAGTTGGAAAAATTCCTTTCTCAAACAAAGCATTAAAAACATTCACGAAAAAGTCAGTTACGTGATTTCCCGAGTTTTTCAGCACTTCTCCTAATATTCCGTCTGGTCCAGCTGCTTTTTTATTCTTCAACTTTCTAAATGCAAGCATGACTTCTTCCTTGGGATGAACAACCTTTTCATCATCAAAACCATTTTTTTTTTAAGTAACGCTTTTAAAATGCTTAAACCAACTACGCAAAGAAATATTACTCTAGAAGTACTTTCTTTTGCGTGATATGTAGAGATTCCCCAAAATCATTCTGATTTTTCACCGATGAAATCAGTTTGTCCAAAAGAACATCATAAATATTTTTTTCTTTTTTTCTTCAACAAATTTTTGTATTCCCTTTTTGCGAGACAAAAAGCACTGCGGTCATCAGCGAGCAGTGAGCGACGATATTTCTTCAAAAGCCTTCGAACATTTCCCCTTGCCACTTTACACTCCCAGTCAAACCATTCGTCTAGCTTCCTCCCATTTTTTCATTTTCTGCTTCTTCATGCATTCAGCCTTTTTTATGCAGTTATTAAATATCTCCAAGGCTTTGTCTATTTCAAGATCAATCAAACTAATAGCTTCGTCAAGTATAGCACAAGTTTCATCTGTACACATTCGACTAATAAACGTTTGTGCTCTGAGGTCATCCCAATCAAACTTTTCAATTATTTGCTCATGGTGAGAGACTTCATCACTGCACACATTTTCCTTTGGAAATATAACACGGAATGTAAGCGGCATGTGATTCCATTCAACACGTCTAGTGACACAAAGTTCACACGTGGAATGGATAAATGCATACAAGTCATTTGACAGAGTAAAATAATCATAATTGCTACTACCAGTCTCTGAGATGTACGTATAGCAACCTTGAAGGCCATCTTTATATTTTACATACACCATTCAGAATACAAAGGTCAAAAATTGTGCACAAATTCAACAAAAGCTTTCCGTAGTTGTTTACCACACTGCCTGTCTTGAGACTTTCTGTTCAGATTTACTGGCTGGCTCTCCTAATCTGAGAGTTGCTGGCTGTTCTGCTGTTCAAATCGCGAGCCAGAAGTACATGAACGTCATTCAAAGTAAGCATACAATCAGTCAAGCACTCCTCTAGTAATCCAGTACCATTGTCTACATCAAAATAAGGGTAAAACGGAGAGCCCTCAGGTGGG
The DNA here is from genome assembly GCA_963584105.1 of Alviniconcha strummeri. Taxonomy (NCBI): domain Eukaryota; kingdom Metazoa; phylum Mollusca; class Gastropoda; family Provannidae; genus Alviniconcha; species Alviniconcha strummeri. Next base: position 46,759 of record CAUZXP010000024.1, read on the forward strand.
ACATACGCACACACATACAAAATATCTTTCATAACACCAAACAGCTCCTTACTGATTAGAAACACCACAATGTTTGAGTATTCAACATCCAATTTACGTACTTAAGGAGCATAATATTCATTTCGTATGAGGCATACTTTACCACCGGAATGACGTCCCTCTTTCGATAACTTAACGGCTGATTTAACAAACATAAGATAGCCAACAAAGACATTAGACTGAAATGTTTCCATGAATATTTCAACAAAGCAAACAAAATCAAAATGACTAACAAAAGAGATAAATTCGTTATCCTTCAGCTTCATTAACAATCCATTTACATTCCACTGCAAGAACGAGAAGGGTTTATTTACACTTGCACCCGGCTGCTTACTTTCAACCAACAAAGGACGACTATAGTTTCTGACTCTTCATGACAGTCCATACATAGGCCTCAGCGTCACACACGCTTGCATTGTCATCGCTGACACCGCTCACGCCAGTCCGAGCTTCGCACTCTTTACTACGAATGTCCATTGCAAAAACAGACAACCGGTGTCCCTGTTCTTTTGTTCCCCCCAACATCACCACAAACAAAATCAACACGGCTCAAAGCAGATATTAACCCCCCACGATCACAGCGGCCAGAGTCCTATCTCATTTCTTGCAGGTTATCCCCGTCATCCAAAGCAAACTTCTTCCCGTCTATAATGAGATGGTCAAACACCATACGCATTACTTGTTCTCACTGCGTGCTTTCTGTAGATGAGGAACGAACCTGCGCCTCATATCGCGAACATGGGAAGAAAAGTCCTCCCCGATGAAGACGTTAGTCCCCTGCAGTTTCCGCTTGGCCTTAAATATCTTCACTTTGTCTTTGAAAAAGTACAGCGCGCCACCACAGGAGAGTTGGGCTTAACTGGCATTGAGGCAGTGCACTCTGTCAAACTGGATATCATCAGCCAGTTCCGATCCAGCCTGTCCTTGGTCGGATCCCTCAGCACTCCTTCACAGTCCTCTCCAGTCTCCTTCTCTGCTCTCACCAGACCGTGGATTAGGAGGTTGTTCCGTTTAGATCGGCCTTCAAGGTCATCAACTTTCCTGTCCACCTCCGGCATTCAAGGTCATCAAGTTTCCTGTCCATCTCCGGCGTTCAAGGTCATCAACTTTCCTGTCCATCTCCGGCGTTCAAGGTCATCAACTTCCCTGTCCATCTCCGTTATCGTCTTCTCTAGTCTCTCGTTCTTTGCCTTCAAGTCCTTGTTCTCCTGTCGTATGAATGCGCAGTCCTTCCTCAGTTCTTTCACCTCATCCTGTAATCTTGCAAAACTTTCACTGAGAATTTTGACATCGCTTTTCATGTCATCAGACTTTGAGTTCATTGAAGAAAGCATAGCCATGACGTCAGCCAGAGTCGGTTCTTTGCCTTCAGTCTGAGGGTTGTCAGTGCTGCGTGTTGGGTGGTCCCGCTTCCCAGCCTTGTCTGTCTCATCGTGTCTGGTTTTGGAGGTCCCGGGTTGGGTTCAACATCCCCACACTGTAGCAGCAAGTTACTGCACCAGAACAATATGGACAGGAGCAAACCACAGGTAGCACCGTGAAGCATAGACTTCAGTTTCAAAACATTGTACCGGTTACGCTTTGCCGCCATGGCCCGCTTCGACATAAAAAACATGAATACTGAGACAAAACGACCGCAAAACCGTACGAAAGTCAAGATTTCCTGAAGGCATGGTACGTACACCCAGCCGGCACCTTGACAAGTCCTGAACCATAAAATCTCCTCTGGCACTGATATTTTGCGAAAATTTGCAGAGCTCGTTAATCCTGCTGCGAAAGGTTCTCGTCGTTTCTCGCTCCCCCCCCCCCCCCACCTTCCACCCACCCCGAGAGAGAGAGAGAGAGAGAGAGAGAGAGAGAGAGAGAGAGAGAGAGAGAGAGAGAGAGAGAGAGAGAGAGAGAGAGGAATGGTATTAGCTTGCGAAGAAAAAGCTTGGGGTGTATATGGGATTTGTTCATTACAACCAAAACTCGGAGCTAAATCGGGGAGAAAACGTGCAGTGACACTTGTGACTTCAGCCTGGATAGAAGTCATTTGGCCGTTTCTGGTATGTGTAAATCACAAATTACACGTTAAAAGAATAGCTTCTAAAAGCTGGAGTAGAAGTCAACAGGCGCATACATTTCTTTTTAATGCTCTTCCAAAATTAGTCCCCTGCCTTGTTTACAACAACACGTTTCATACTGGCCGACCAGTGTTTCTTAAAGGCGCGATGTCTGCCGCAGCCACGCGCTACTGACTCACATGGAAGTTCTCTGTCTGTCTCTCTCTTCTTCATGTTAATGCGGTAGAAAAATTGTTAAGTGCGTCAGTTGGACGTTTTCACCACATTGCTATGGACTTGGTCTGGAGCGATAAAGAATCAAAGGTCTCTCTCTCTCTCTCTCTCTCTCTCTCTCTCTCTCTCTCTCTCTCTCTCTCTCTCTCTCTCTCTGTGTCAAAGAGCAAGGTGACAGTTTCTCGGAGACGACACACGAGATGTTTAGTGATGTGCATAGTGGAACTGTGGAAGAGGGAAAAGATCAGATTCGACAGTTCTGGGAGGAGCAACGTGGTACCATAGGTTACTACTTGTCAACTCTTGAAGAGGAGGAGAGGAATGCAGTTGTGGCGTCTGCTGAAAACCACACAGTACAGAAAGTGGTTTGTGACCATCGATACGGCAAGTATTCTTTGTATGCACTGACTACTGGAATTGTGTTTGAGTACGACTTGAAAACGTGTGTGGTGAAGGATTGGTTCCCGTCTGATCTGCAATATGGCACGGATCATTTAAACAAGTCTATTGACTGTGTGAAAAGATGGCCAGAGGTAGACCCTCTCAGGTATGCAGATCACATCGATAGGATGAAACAACACATTGAATTCTGCTGTCGCATCATACAACAACACGGTGTGTAAGCAGCCCGCTCTAGACGCCACTGTTACTGAGCTGATTGCACGTGCCGAAGCTGCAACTCGGAAAGAGACTACAACAGCAAAAGTCCGTGGACATTCGGTGACTATGAACTGTTTGATTCGTGGCAGTTATGGCCAAATCTGTGAAAGACTGAACAGATCGCGATCAGACTTTCAAAATAACATGGCGGTATCCATGATATTCAAAATGTGTACATGTGTACTTCGTTTGGCGTTTGTGACGATCACCCCCCACCCCCCCCCCCCACCCCCACCACCCCGCTCAATGGGCTAAAAGCCTGGGAGTAATAAACCATCTGAATCTCTCTCTCTCTCTCTCTCTCTCTCTCTCTCTCTCTCTCTCTCTCTCTCTCTCTCTCTCTCTCTCAGCTCCCCCTTCCTCTACCCCCCTCTCTCTGTCTGTCTCTGTCTCTGTTTGTCTGTCTCTGTGTGTATGCATAGAGAAAGACAGCCTAAAAAGGGAAAAGACTAGATCTCGCAACAGTGATGATCGTCCTGTATTATTTGATGAATTAAATCTAGTACATTGTGCGCTTATACAGCTAGCGGGTAAATCGTACTCTTTAAAGAGCTGTTCACACAATAAAAGAAGAAGAAGAAGAAGAAGAAGAAGAAGAAGAAGAAGAAAGGACCCCCCCCCCCCCCCCGACCCCCCAAAAAGATACTTTTTTTTAGAGATAATCTGCTTGGAAGCTCAAAGCCCTTTTCGAGCCTGGAACCTGGAAAGGTCCAATTTTGTTTTTGGTCGCCATGCAGCCAGACTCGCTTTGCTCAAGGAGATCTCATCATTGGCTCAGCTCTAGTAATGACGGGAGATATTTTTCGACCTACACAGTATACTGTAGCCTTATTCATGGGCGCACAATTTCACCCTACAGGCTCTCAGCGAGGGGTATACTAGAAGAAAAAAGAAAGAAAAAAAGAAAAAAAGGGGGGGGGGGGGGGGGGGGGGGCCGGTGGGTCGGGGGAAGGCCAGACCTATCTGCATCAATGAGTAACGCACTCTTTTTGGTGAACTAGATTAGTGCTTGGTGTGATTTTACAACTAGTGGGTAAACGATGCCCCGTAATAGCTATTCGCACATAAAACTCGATCTAGTGAGCCGGTTTGGCCTAGCGGTAAGGCGTTAGGCTGGTAAGCAGAAGAACCTCGGTTCGAATCTGCTTCGGCTCTCCTTTCTCTTCAAAAGTTGTGGTCTGTGGACACTGTCTTGTGACTTTGTCCATCACAATTATGAAGCATTGAAATGGCTCTCATCGCTGCCCATGTTAATGCAGAAGTCATTCTAATGGTGACAGCCGTGTAGCGATAGGTATATACTCTCCCTTTTCCCTCATCTCCGTACCCCCGTCCCCCCTTCTCCCCGTCACTAATAAGCCTCGTGGTTTCTGTGGACGTTAAGCACCATATTTACTTACTAAACTCGATCTAGTTTAACGAAACAAATGCATTTTTAGGCGCACTTTCATTCCCTCTCTCTGTTTATATGTATAAAGTAAACAAATACAGCCTCCCCAATAGCCCTTCGAATTTTTAATAACAATTTGCAATATAGGCATAAGATTATATTGAAGATGAGGGATAAAAAAGGGGGAAGTCCAAATATTCGCGCCCACTTGGAGCTTCTTTGGAGAATGGGAGGGGAATTGTGCAAAATTAAAGATTGGAATA
>CAUZXP010000024.1:57458-83036 GCA_963584105.1 Alviniconcha strummeri
GGCTGGACAAGTAGGTTACGGTCGATGCATGGAGTGTGCTCCTGATGCTGTGATTAGTGCTGCTAATTGTCACCACAGGGCAGGTCTGTAGGGGATGCAGCATGTTTAATTGATGAGCTGCCAAACAGGTCTGGTGAGGGGCCGTTCTACACCAACGTCTTTGGAAACACATCAAGCTAGTTCTTCACTCGGTTAATTACCATGAAGGCAGCTCGCAACAAGACATGTGTTTGACTGCAGGCGTGGATGTTTCTTAATGTTTGTTCACTGGTGTGCTATTGCTCGCTGCTTGTGTGTGTATGTGCGTGCGTGCGTGCGTGTGTGCGTGTGTGTGTGTGTGTGTGTGTGTGTGTGTGTGTGTGTGCGTGCGTGCGTGCGTGCGTGCGTGCGTGCGTGCGTGCGTGTGTGTGTGTTCGCGCGCATGCGTGAGTGTGGGTAGGTGGGTTCGTGGGTAGGTGTGTGTGGGTGTGGATTTGTGGGTGGGTACGAGTGTGATTGCGTTGATGGGTGGGCGAGTGCGTGCGTGAGTGTGGGTGGCTGTGGTGTGCGAGGAATAATAGTAATTCTTATAAACGCTATTCCATAACCAGAGTTAAACTCACCGCGCTGAGCAAAACAATTATATTAAAAACTTCATTAGCATAGGTTTCGACAAACAGAACTTTAAATATTGTAGTCTACCATTTACACCTAGCAAACAACTATATGCACACACACACACACACACACACACACACACACACACACACACACACACACACACACACACACACACACACACACACACACACACACACACACACACACACACACACTCACGCAGGACGCACGCACAGACGCGCAGCACGCACGCACGCAAACAAGCGCGCACGCACGCACGCACGCACGCACACACACACAACACACATACACACACACACACTTATAAAGCACACTCCACAAGCACCTGCCTAAGACCCGGTTAGCAAAGGATTCAGTCCCCCACCCTCCCACCCTTTCCCTCACCGGCCCCTCCCGCCCCTAACCCGTAACCTGTAACCCCCTTCCCCATCGTCCGACCTGAAAGCGTGGGGTGGGGGGATGCGGGGGGGGGGGGGGCAGAAGTGGGGGGGGGGGGGACGTCAAAATACTTCAAAAGCACTCCCTGGCTGTTCGCCATTTTCATTGGAGAACCAGAAATAGCCAAAGAATCACCCAGACTAACTTTACTCGCGTAGACTTCCTGGTTTCAATCGTTTCCTTATTCTTTTTAAAAATGTTCATCCGCCTACTGACTGTTTTTACACCGAAAGTGTCGGGTACGTGCATCTTCAAAAGCAGCGAGTTTAGAAGGGTGGTCCGTGCAAGGGAAGTAAATGTTGTTATGAACATAGTTATGAACATAAAGTTTACAGCGTAACGCTGTTGCTTCCCTTTACTCTCCAATGACCTTTCCTTTTCACAAGCAGATATACTCAAACCATTCACGACGCCAGGCAAAACGGACGACAAATTAATACACAGTATGTATATATATATGAGATAATAATTAATGTATTCCATCGAATAAAATCACTAATGCAATCAATAAATACACCAAGAATTATGTATAGTCATTTGCAAACTCGCTAAATTAATTAATCACCAACAAAAGGATTTAGATCAAAGTGTAGAAAAAGGAGGCAGGAAAAGAAATGAAAAGAAAAAACACGTAATTATTGAGCAATTATGTTTAGGTCTGGAAGACCTGAAACAGAAGAAGGGGAAGATATAAAAGGAAGAAAGGCCATTCCTTTCATTAAGAACCTTCTGGGCGCATAAGTCCCTCTCGGAGCTGAATCAGAGATGCTAAACAGAGAGGAAAGGGGTAGTCAAAACTCTGATCCTGGTGAGGACCATTTTCATGTTGGCTGCCTGTTTATCACTACCCGAGTAGCTCATCAGTGACCGCCGGCACATAGTAGTAAGACGATATAGCACCGAGTAAGTGGTCCACTGGGAAAATACTCTCGACTAACGCACTTAAGAAACTCTGAATAAGGGATTTTTTATTAGCAAAGACTGAAAGTACGTTCTGTCATTAAGAAGCAGGTATGTGTGTGTGTGTGAGTGCGTGTGTGTGTGTGTGTGCGTGCGTGTGCGTGCATGCGTGCGTGCGTGCGTGCGTGCGTGCGTGCGTGCGTGCGTGTGTGTGTGTGTGTGTGTGTGTGTGTGTGTGTGTGTGTGTGTGTGTGTGTGTGTGTGTGTGTGTGTGTGTGTGTGTGTGTGTGTGTGTGTGTGTGTGTGCGTGCGTGTGTGTGTGTGTGTTTTTAACAAGAAAAAGAAGAGAAAAATAAAGAGAGAAAAAAGGGGAAATCTGAATATTTAGAAAGTTAGGAGTACTTTACAAAGAGAGGCAACTCTGCAAGTCCTTGGCCTATGTAGCCGAAAACGAAGCTTGCAAATTTACATCTTGGCAATAATGGCCCCAAATGTTTTCAGGTTTCGAGGCAAACAACAAAAATAATGACAAAACCGAAAGGTGACGGTTACCCATAACGCTCGTTTTGAGAACTGTCCCATCGTACAGTCAATCAGATACAACCGGCACGATACAATTATTGTCCTCGTACTGGTAAGGCTTGCATACAGTTTCAAGATCTTGCTGGCAAATCATGCATATAAAACTTCACTAACATTACACATGTATAAAAGATACTATTGTGAAAAGTGAAGTAAACTCGTTATTTATTCCATTTAAAGGGGCGAAAAAATCAGCAAAATGCGGATGTCACACATGAATCACAAGCACACAAAGTGTACTTGAATGCCTACATTTTATGCATTGTAATTGTGCAAGTATGAAACGAATCGTCATAGAGCCCATTCTTAACTATGGTAGCATATGATTTAATTGTCTTCTGTACACGATCTTTCTTTCCAGCCATGATCGAAAAAGCTGTCTAATCTTGTCTTTGGAAAGTGTTAAAATACGATTTGACTAAATCATTTTAGCGGAATGGCACTTCAGCACATTCCAAGGACAGCATGCAACACCGACATACTACACAAACGTGTAATTCAGTCTAACTAATAACGAAGCTGTGTGCGAATTACCACTGATTACAGTTGTCTCAACCAGGTAACTGTCTCCCGTAAATATGTGATTATAAAATAGCTGTTCGTAGTTTCCATTGTCTTTGGCCATAACTGTTTGGCCAGCCACTGCCTGGATGAGAAAGGTATCTGTGTCATTGTTTGGTTTGAACTTTGACCCTATCAGCCACTAACGACCACACACTCCTGTTGAAAACGCACTGTTTTTGTTAGTCTGTTGGAACTGAGCGTAGAGAAAAAAAACAAAACAAAACAAAAACTGAAATACAGACGACAGCATGGTAGCATTCAGAAACAAGATCAAAACCCACGAAATGTTGAAAGGAACGCTGATTTTTTGTTAGACAAATCAAAACAATTCATATTTTCCGTGCAAGTATTTTTTCTCAAGCGAAAAAGAAACAGACAATACTAATCAACAGTGAAATGGAAAACAACCTAAGAGCTTAGCTTGCGGGTATTGGAGAAGTTAGCTGAGCAATCTATTCAGTTTCGTTGTTTGTTAATGTGTTCTCTTTTGGTTGAAAAGGGTGTTGTTGCTATTGCTTTTTTGTTGCTGTTGCTTTTTTAGTTTTTTTGTTTTTTATTGTTTTTTACACTAAAAATTGGCATTGAGTTAGATTGTCAAATTAAGATCTGCGTTCATTTTAATAATAATAATGGAAATTTGTAAAGCGCCTACCCGTACCCTGCGGCTCAAAGCGCTGAACAAGCATACACACATAATATACATCGAGATGGAAAATGTTATACTTTTTTTTTTTTTTATATCGACAAGTGTTCAAGCATACTTATGTAAACGATGCACACACACACACACACACACACACACACACACACACACACACACACACACACACACACACACACACACACACACATACACTGTACAGAATGACGTGTGTGTTGAGTTGTGTGTACGTTTAGCGTGCTCTGGTTACTGGCTAAACGCTTCATTCGTTCCTCAGACTTTGTTTAACGCTGGGTCGTCTCCGGAGAGGTACCGGCGGGACCAAGATCACGAGAAGTGGAGGGAGGGAGAACTATACCTCACGTTACGAGCTGTCACCACCAAAACGATTCTGCTTGATGATGGGCAACGATGAGAACCATTTTAATGTTTCATTAGTTGTGAGGAGCAAAGTCGCAAGACCACAACTTGTGAAGAGAAAGGAGAGCCGGAGTGAGGAGACATACCTACGTCGTACGCTTGTAAAAGAACCGCGAGAGATTTACTTTATACATAGAAGATATTGTGAACGCTACAAGCTAACCTTTATCGGTTCTTTACTGGTAAATAGAGAATTAAGGAACATAGCTGCGCCCCGTAGAACTGAAACTCGAAGCAAGTACATTTTTGTAGAAACAAAATCAAAAACAAAACAGACAAAAAACATGTAGATAATGTGCACATTTTTGGCAAGGCCGACTCTTTTTTTTTCTTTCTTTTTTTTTTTTCTTTTTTTTTTTTCTTCCGTTATTCTTTAAATACTTAATTTCCACAACAAAGCAAGTAAAACGTTTCATACAAGCAGCGAGAAATTTTATCACAATGTTTCATTTCCCTGAGTGCCTTACCTTGTAATAATGATAAAAAGTATTTTGGTCTCTTTAAATTGAAAGCGGGCAAATCGCTCTATCCAGTACGTAAATTAAGTTATTCAAAACATTTTGTCCATTTTCTAATTATATTACAACGTAATTTGAAAAGAACAAAAAAAAAGAACGACTGTCTGTTACCCAAAATTAATGACCTTAAACAGAAATAAACGCCTAGAAGCAACGAGTTTCATTTGAATTTTGTAATTATTGCTGCATTGGCTGATTTCTTGTCCTTTATAACATCGAATCATGCTCAAGTCCAAATATGCTTCCCATTTGCCTTTGGGCCATCAAACAACTTCCTTTTTCGAATTTTTACTTTTTGTGCGATCTATTAGTGTGGAGTAAAGTGTTTTAACAGCGACAGCAATATAAACAACGACAAAAACAACAACAACAAAACACACACACACAACGGCAACGACAACAACTACAACAACAACAAAAACGATACAAGAACAAAAAAGGACGTGCGTGCGTGCGTGCGTGCGTGCGTGCGTGCGTGCGTGCGTGCGTGCGTGCGTGCGTGCGTGCGTGCGTGCGTGCGTGCGTGCGTGCGTGCGTGCGTGTGTGTGTGTGTGTGTGTGTGTGTGTGTGTGTGTGTGTGTGTGTGTGTGTGTGTGTGTGTGTGTGTGTGTGTGTGTGTGTACTACTGGGAGGGGGGACGATGTTTGATGGCACATGTTTAATGGTGTGTGTCTCGTACTTGTTTGACCCCCCCCCCCCCCCAACCTCCACACAGAGAGAGAGACAGAGAGAGAACAAAAGAAGAAAAAAGAGGTTGGTTGAATCGCAATGACAGAAATATATTTAAAAAAGAGAGATAAATTTATGTCAGTAAGTGAATCATGCCGGACTATAATTATTCTGACTGACTTCAGTAAAGTAATAACGTTTGGCAGCTCTGGGTTCTCTGGAGAGCGGAATAACCATTTCTACATCCGAGGTACCCGACCACAGGTTCTACCACTAAGGGTAACATAAGCTGCATCTCTGGAATATGTAGTTTGCTACGACTGGTTCCGTGGCACGCTGGAGTAGTTGACAGCCCCTTTAAATGACAGTGAACGGGGATGTAAAGACCCCCGGTGATACAAATCAGACACTATCATCAGTCCTTAGATAATTTCCCTTCGGTTATTTGATGAGGCTTAATCTCAGAACGGAAATATCCGGTAGGTTAACAGCTTCCTCCTGAGGACATTTCTTGTTCCGGAAGATATCAGTAACCTGGGCAAATGATAATGTTATGCTTCAGATGTATTTCTGGAGAGAGAAAGAAAGAAAGAAGAAACAATTACAAAAAAAATAAGAAAAAAGGTTACGACGGATGGCTATCGATATGTGGAAATCAGCGTCTAATACTTAACCGCACTGACCAGGTGTACGCTGAGTGCATCGTAGAACATTCCGATACATGTGTTACTGTTGTTGTTGTTGTTGTTGTTGTTGTTGTTGTTGTTGTTGTTGTTGTTGTTGTTGTTGTTGTTGTTGTTGTTGTTGTTGTTGTTGTTGTTGTTGTTGTTGTTGTTGTGTGTGTGTGTGTGTGTGTGTGTGTGTGTGTGTGTGTGTGTGTGTGTGTGTATGTGTGTGTGTGTGTGTGTGTATATGTGTGTGTGTGTGTGTGTGTTGTGTGTGTGTGTGTGTGTGTGTGTGTGTGTGTGTGTGTGTGTGTGTGTGTGTGTGTGTGTGTGTGTGTGTGTGTGTGTGTGTGTGTGTGTGTGTGTGCTATTTTTTGTGTCTTCATTTTTAACCAAGGAGCAACCAGGCTCCAAACATGGGTTTAGGACGTCGTGTCATGATTGCATGGTTACTCCATAGGTCTCCGTTGCTGGTGCCCAAAGTCAAAGTCATTAAGTTTATAATTACACAAACAACTCAGATTAAAATGAAGCCACATTTCTCTAATACCCGCTCACAATGATTACGCCAAGATTTTATTTAACCTGAGCTGGACGTACGCACGCCATATTTAATCAAACTAATGATTAAAGTAGTTGTAAAGCGCACAATCTTGTCCATAGACACTATTCTAAGCGCGCGCCCACGCACGCATACACACACGCACATACACACAGACGCGCGCGCGCGCGCGCTCACACACACACACACACACACACACACACACACACACACACACACACACACACCGGCACCCGCACACACACGAACATTCATATTTACGTGCGTGCTTGGACGTGACGCTATGTAGGCCTACATTCTTCCACAGTCTAACACAAATGTTCGCATATTTTACTGATGGCGCTGACAGCATGAGACTTGGAGGAGCCGATTTCGGTAGAGAGACGCATGGAGATAAGGAGTGGCCCTTCAATGGGTATAATCAAATACGGCAGAGTGTGGAGGAAATGTGCCGCAGAGGCAGGCTTGGAGCGTACGAGCAGCCAGTTTCAGTGAGCGCCAGGGAGGCTGATGCGGCCGGTGGGGATTCAGCTTGCTGATGTGATAACAATAGCTATATAAACTGATCCGTAAAATTAACCGTGTCCTGTCTGTATAACTATCAAACCGTAGGTCCTATAGTCCGCACCCGTTGGCCTGCTTATACGGTATCACAAACTCGCATTTCCATCAGCGCAAAATATTTCATTTCCTTGTCGGTATTTACTTTCTTCCTCCCACTGTCTTCCTCATGCCCCCCTCTACTCTCTGTCCAGTCATCCTCAACCCATCCCCTACTGTCACCCCAACTATCACCACCACTCCCCTACTCTCACCTCCACTGTTATCCTCATCCCCTCCTCTCCCTACTCCCACGCATCGTCCTCATCACCTCCCCAACTCCTACCTGTCGTCCTCATTCCCTCCTCTACTCCCAATATCGTCCTCATTCCCTCCCCTACTCCCACCTACCGTCTCCATCCCCTCCCCTACTCGTACATATCGTCCTCATCCCCTCCCCTACTACTACCTCTCGTCCTCATCCCCTCCCCTACTACTACCTCTCGTCCTCATCCCCTCCCCCACTCCTACCTATCGTCCTCATCACCTCCTCTACTCCCACATATCGTCCTCATCACTTCCCCTACTCCTACCTATCGTCTTCATCCCCTCCCCCTCTCCCACCTATCATCTTCATCCCCTCCCCTACTGCCACCTATCGTCCTCGTCCCTTCCCCTAACTTTACCTATCGTCCTCATCCCTTCCCCTAACCTCACCTATCGTCCTCATCCCCTCACCATCTCCCACCTATCATATTCATTCCATCCCCATCTCCTTCCTATCATCATCCCTTGCTATACTCTCACCCAGAGTCATCCCCTCTCGTACTCCCACCTATTATCTTCATCCCCTCCCCTACTCCCACCTATTATCATCATCCCTTCCCCTTCTCCCACCCAGCTTCCTCATCCTTTCCCCTACTCCCACCTATCGTCTTCATCCCCTCCCCATCTCCTACCTATCATCACCCCCTCCTATACTCTCACCTATCGTCCACATCCCTTCCCCTAACTTCACCTATCATCTTCATCCCCTCCCCATCTCCCACCTATTATCTTTATACCTCCCCTACTCCCACCTATCGTCTTCATCCCCTCCCTTACTCCTACCTATCATCTTCATCCCCTCCCCATCTCCCACCTATCATCTTCATCCCCTCCCCTACTCCCACCTATCATCTTCATCTCCTCCCCATCTCCCACCTATCATCTCCATCCCCTCCCCATCTCCCACCTATCATCTTCATCCCCTCCCCATCTCCCACCTATCATCTCCATCCCCTCCCCATCTCCCACCTATCATCTCCATCCCCTCCCCATCTCCCACCTATCATCTTCATCCCCTCCCTTACTCCCACCTATCATCTTCATCCCCTCCCCATCTCCCACCTACCATCTCCATCCCCTCCCCATCTCCCACCTATCATCTTCATCCCCTCCCTTACTCCCACCTATCATCTTCATCCCCTCCCTTACTCCCACCTATCATCTTCATCCCCTCCCCATCTCCCACCTATCATCTTCATCCCCTCCCTTACTCCCACCTATCATCTCCATCCCCTCCCCATCTCCCACCTATCATCTTCATCCCCTCCCCATCTCCCACCTATCATCTCCATCCCCTCCCCATCTCCCACCTATTATCTCCATCCCCTCCCCATCTCCCACCTATCATCTCCATCCCCTCCCTTACTCCTACCTATTATCTCCATCCCCTCCCCATCTCCCACCTATCATCTCCATCCCCTCCCCATCTCCCACCTATTATCATCCCCTCCTATACTCTCACCCAGCGTGCTCATCCCCTCCCATACTCCCACTAATTATCCTCATCCCCTAACTACCCTACCATCCCTACCCATCCGTTTGTGTAACCAACCCTCCATTCCCTATACCATCTGCGCTTCTTTTCTGATTCCCCCCTCCCTCCTTCCCTCTGTCCCCCTCGCCCCCTTACTGAATCGAAACCAAAGCACTTTAGAGTGTCAGTTGTTCTGTATAACTTCTGACGTTATCGGACTGGCAAGTATATCCATTTCATGCGGGAGTAATTGTAGCAGAGTTTAAGCTGAAGATATTGCACATTACTTCAGCCAATGTTGACCGCAAAAACATTTAAAAAAATGACACCCCTGAAGGCACTCCGGGTAAAAAAGAAGAAGAAGAAAAAAGAAGCAAAAAAGAAGAAGCTTCTTCTCTGAGACATACACAGCTGCCCATGCCTGGTCATGTTGATAGGAGATAATTATCCCAAATTCCCCAAAGGGACTTTTCCCCAAGCCGCGTAAGCTTTTTGCATATGGCGTGCGACGGTCATCAATTTCCGGCCAACTCTGCCGTAAAGACTGATAGGCTTATTTTTCACCTCGATGAACAAGGAAAAGATAGCAGCGGCTGCCCCGTGGGAGGACCGAAAGGGAAAAATCCGAAAATGAAAGAGTCGCGACTGAGTGGAGTAGACAGCAAGGTTGTGGTCGTAATTTTCGGAACAAATAATTTACCTAATTTACTGAGTGGTATAGTTATGTTATCGTAGTCCATCACGCCACCTAGAAACACTGACAGTGCGTGAGTATGTGCTAGCTCTCAGTACCTTCCGTTCTCTCCTTTTTTTTTTCCTTTTTTTTTTTTCCTTTTTTTCTTCTTTTTTTTAAAGAGATTAGAAGGAAGCCCAATTTGTCGTGCTGTTAGCAAGGATGATTCATTATGCAAAATGACAATCAACTTAATCTAATGAAAAAGAAAACAAAATCCCCCAAAAATATAGCGAATATTTGTTTGTTTGTGGAATATGGTTTTGTTTTGTCTCTCTGTCTCGGTGTCTGTCTGTTTGTATGTCTGTAAATCTTTCTGCCGGTCTATGTGCGGTTTAGACAGCGTTGACAATGAAAGGCTTACATCATTATACCAAGCTTAGAAGGTTTTAAAACGGTTGCACAGTAATGTATTGCAAAAGAGCACTTATAAGGAGCCTACACCTAGATGAGCCCGAAGTACACAATACAAGAAAACAATATCCAAACACATGAACGGTTCAAAAGAACCCTATTTATTAGGACAAAAATGCTTCGGGGTAATCTCCTGTATCAAACTACAAAACGACACTTAACAGTTAAACGAAGAAAAACGACGAAAAATTAAATGAAAAACGAAATCACTTATATGTTCTAATAAACAGCGTTCTTTTGAACATTTCATGAGTTTGGATCTTGTTTTAGAACGCTAGCAGTCATTCTTGTTTTATTTTTTATTTTTTACAAAAGCGTTCATGTCAACAAAATGCATACACAATATTATGCTTCATTCAACATCTTTCTCATCACTTTCAACGCTCACGCGCGCGCACACGCACACACACACACACGCGCGCGCGCGCACGCACACACGCACACACGCACACACACGCACGCACGCACATGCAAGCACACGCACGCACGCACGCACGCACGCACGCACGCACGCACGCACACACACACACACACACACACACACACACACACATACACACACATGAAATCAATATCGCACACAACAAATCCACAGGCAAGGCATTCAGAGTCCAGAGTTAAAAGTAAAAAAAAAAAAAAAAGGATGGTCTTGAGGACAGATTTAAATGATGCTATTGAAGAAGAGTGTCGAAGAGAGTGAAGTAGGCTGTTTCAGAGTAATGGTGCTTCACAGCAGAAGACGCGTCGATCAGAAGAATACGGTGGCATGATGGCTTTGGCGGCCAGCAGCACTTGCAGTTTGACATCTCCTTTAATTCGATCAAGCTATCTGAGTGCAAACCGTTGAATATTTTACATGGGCTTTCAATTTGTTTCTAGCCTCTGAAGTTTTCCAAATCTTAGTTTCAGCGATGAGGAAGATAAATTACGGATTATCTACATCATCATTATCAGAACGACAGATTTGAGTTGAACGTCCTGTACTGTATAATGTCTCTCGCTGTAGTGCCAACAGATTAAATCCTCTTCCAACGATTTCATTTCCCATCAATTTCTTGATAACGATCTACCCGCCATTTTACTGAAAAAGCTGTCACTTTTTCCCCATTTTTGTTGTTGTTGTTGTTGCTTTTATCTGAGGAAGGGCTTACGACAATGAAAAGAGAAAGTGCCGGATTTGGAGTTGCGGAAGTCGTCTGGACTAGAAACATTACTGGAACACGTCAATTGATCATTTCCTCTCTCGTCTCCGCTGACGTCAACGGCAGCCTGGAGCACCTAACAAGAAAAAGGAGAGACTTAATTAGTACAACAGCTTCTACGGGCTGCAGAAAAAGAACCAAAAATCGGCTCACAAAATATCGATGCCTGTAAGGTACGTCTTTTACATAATGATAATGATAACGGCAATGATAGAAGTAGCCAGTTTCTGTCAGCACAAATTAATAATTTGCTTCCCCCCCTCCCCCCGCCACCCACCCACCCTCACTGCATTACTATCATAGTTATTAACCCTTTTAACGCCTCTAAGGCATCGTATGATTTTTGTTTCACTTTCGAATAAGTGATGTATGATGTCGCATTTCTGCAGATTCTTACTCGAAACAAAGTTCACAAAAGTCGCTATCACCATTCTTTTTCGTCTTTTTTGTTGGGGGCGGAGGGTGGGGGGGGGGGGGCGGAATCCGGGGACGGGGGCTGGGGTAGGGGGTTGGTGGAGGAGGGTGAGGGGGGGCTTAACGGTCTCTCAAAGCTGTGTTTAGAAGGAAAACGGCACCAAGGTGCAAAATTATTGGCACGTTTATTTTTGTTTTGTTTTTGTTTTTGTTTGTTTTTTGTTGCTTTTCTTCCGGGAACGAGCAATCGGCAAGGCCCGAGGCTGTGATCGTGAAAGACATCCGCTAATCGTCTCCCTGCGAATGATAACGTATCATTTACGTTTTGTTAGCCACGCAAAATGGAACATTCCAACTGATTTTGAGGTTCAATGAGCCTGTTTCCTGCAGCCGTGAGGCGATCATACCAAAGATGATAGCAGAAAATGGCAGGCGTGCACTATCCAAAGGAGATCAAAAGGACAGAGGTCTGCCTTGCACGACCAAGTGCGATAACCCTTCTAAGCTCCCTACCCCCTCCCTCCCTTATTAGCTTTACATTGGTGACCTGGTTTTTGAAAAAGCCTCGAAAAGAATTTGAAGGAAAAATAAATTTAAAAAATCCGAAAAAAGAAGAAGGAATCTTTACAGGTTTGGGGCGCGAACTGCGTGCGTGCGTGCGTGCGTGCGTGCGTGCGTGCGTGCGTGCGTGCGTGCGTGCGTGCGTGCGTGCGTGCGTGCGTGCGTGCGTGCGTGTGTGTGTGTGTGTGTGTGTACTGGGCGAGGTCGGTTGAAATGGTCTGTGTGTATGTCTTCGTACCTTCATTGCAAGTCGTATGTTAAAAGCCACGGACTGGAAATTACTGCTTTGATTGCAAAGGTTTTCCTTGTTAAGACAATTACCCACCTGAAAGAACCTGAATTTGATTTAATTTCCTGAACTCAAAGTTATCGATTTCAAGCTCTCTATCCCAGTCGATGCTCCTACCGCGAGCAGACTCACTGGTGTCACGTACGGGACGTCATTTTTGTTGGTGTGCGCACAAGCTGTGACAAAACGAAACTTTTTATAAACCGATCCGTGAAACTACCACAGGCACCTGCAAAATGTATTTTGATGTGATCAAGAATAAAAACTTTTTTTTTTTTTTTTAAGAAAAGAAACATAAATGTAATGCATGCAGTCACACTGAATGTCACGTTGAATAATTAGCACGGTTCAGCTGAAGTTTAAATGACTGATTATGTGCGATCTCGTTTCTCCTTCGGTATTCAATTTCTCATCTAGTCTAAACAGTTAAAGAACTGTTTGCAACCAAATTCAGTCAACATCATTGCTATTCGCTTCACTTCTCTTCTCTCTGTCTCTCTCTATCTCTGTCTGTCTGTCTGTCTGTCTGTCTGTCTGTCTGTCTGTCTGTCTGTCTCTGTCTGTCTGTCTGTCTGTCTGTCTGTCTGTCTGTCTGTCTGTCTCTTTCTCTCTCTCTCTCTCTCTCTCTCTCTCTCTCTCTCTCTCTCTCTCTCTCTCTCTCTCTCTCTCTCTCTCTCTCTCTCTCTCTCTCTCTCTCTCTCTCTCTCTCTCTTTAAAACAACCAGAAGAAGCAGGGGAATTAGGGGCCGGGGGAAGGTGCGGGGGATAAGAATAAAAATAGTTTTAAAAAGGGGGGTGGCTGGGTGGTGGTGCGGGGAGCGGGGGGGGGGTAATGAACACTGTTTTTGCCTGTGAGAAGAGCACATAAAACAGGCATTTAATACGAGCTTTGATTTACTACGACAGCTTCAGGTGGCAGCACCAGTCACCAGTGTATAAATCCATATGGCAGCAAGGGTTACCAACAGGACATCAATTTTCACCCCTTCTGGGCAATTATTCGCACACAGCTTTTGCAGCCTTCGAGGGGTGCCATATTTAAGTTGGGTGCTCTTCATGTTACGTTTTGACAGGTTTCCTCTTTATTTTCCCTTCCTTACATTACATATCAAATTCTCCCTGCCCCCTACAACCAACACCAACACGTCTGTTCCACCCTTGTCATCTTCTTCTTGTTATTATTCACGGGCTCCTGCTCTCCGTCCTTCTTCCTCTCCTTCTCCTCTTCCACTTATATGCCTCCTCCTCCTCCTCTTCCTTTCCCTCTTGTCCTCTTTCGTATTCACTTCCTTCTCGTCCTCTTCTTCTTTTTCTCCTCATTCTTCTCCATTTCCACCTCCTCTTCTTCCTGCTCTCCCTCCTCCTCCTTCTTCTACTTCTTTTTTCTTCCTCTTCAGTTCCTTCTGCACTTCCTTCTCCTCCTCCTTTGCTTCCTCCTCCTCTTCTTCCTCTTTCTCTTTCTTCTTTGCATATTCCTTCTTCGCTTCCTCCTCTTCTTCCTTCTCCTCCTTCTCCTCCTCTTTCTCCTTTTTCTTCTTTGCCTCCTCCTTCTTCGCTTCCTCCTCCTCTTTCTCCTTCTTCTTCTTTGCCTCCTCCTTCTCAGCTTCCTTTCGAAGCATTCTATGGGAATCTAAAGCGAGGGTCTCAATCATTGAATGACTTTTTTTGTATCCTTTAACCGTCCTGCCTGCCTTGCTGCCGAATCTGACGACGACGACACTTCACCAGGCAGTCTGGCGGAACCACGGAAGACGTTTCGACAGCCACAGAAAGACCTTCAGGCCAAAAAGCTGCACCGTGAGAACTCTTGTGGACGTTGGCTGTCTTCCGAGTAACCTTTCCTCACGGGGTGAATCAACAGGCTGAATTGCCTCATCATGTTAATTCCCACAGTCCCGCTTCTCGCCAGCTCTCTTGCTCGAAGAGGATATTGAAAAGGGCGCCTTTCGGGCTTGAAGTACCCAGTGGTAAACTTGTAAATAGTCTATGGGAAACGGCGGTATATACAGGGGGGAATAAGTGGCTTATCTCTTCTAATTGTTTTTTCTTCTCCGAATAGCGACTTGGCGTACTTTTTAATCATATATCACACAGCAACAACAACAAAACCGAGGTCGGATGTCACAGAAATAGAAACTGAGATATTCTAAAATGTTGCCTCTTTTATCCCCGGGGTTGTAGATTAGCCTGTTGCCAGAAATTCGACCCTAATTTCGACCTTCATTCCATTTCATTATAATCACCAATCTCTTCACATGTAAAAATTGCTTCGCGCGTGCTATGACGGGTGGATCAGACATTTGTTTGTGATCTGTTGAAGTTTAATGCTTCGATCACACAAAACCATTTTGCGATTAACAGGGCAGTATCCGAACCGACTACGTATGTGTATTCTTTATTGGTATTGTGTGTGTGTGTGTGTGTGTGTGTGTGTGTGTGTGTGTGTGTGTGTGTGTGTGTGTGTGTGTGTGTGTGTGTTCGTGCGTGCGTGCGTGCGAGCGCGCACTCACACACACACACACACACACACACACACACACACACACACACACACACACATTCGGGCACAAAGAAGGAATTTCCGTACAGGAAGCAATTAGGAGTCGCGGTACAAATCGTGGTAGAACTAATAATGATCCCAAGGTTTTTCTCTTTGAAAGAAGGGGGGGAGATTTTTTCTTTCTTTTTTTTCTCCGAAACTGATACAGCAGGCACGAGTTCGATGCTGAAAGAAAATGAATATTATTTGGTTTTGAAAGAAAACGAATGCTTGATACTGAAAAATAAATGAATTCCCCACGCAAAACGCCCGCTTTTATAGGAATTCGATGTTTTCAGATGCATTGTCTTTTTTGTGTCTTTTCCCCCTCTTTGTTTGTTGGTTTTCAACTTATTATCGGTGTCTTTTTTTCTTTGTCTTTTTTCGCCTTTCCATCCTGCTTACTGTATGCCTTACATACAGTTTTTTGGAAGATACTTGAAACAGAGCCTAAAGCAGAGCCTAAAACCTAATTCGATCAATGTAGCAGAAATGAATACAGGATGAAAAATGAGATGATAGGAAAGATAATGCAAACCATTTGGAAAACATCGACCAGGAGCCAAACAAATGTACGACTTGAGAGGAGAGACAACCCCATGCATACTTCCCCTTCTTCAAGTACCTTCTTTGTCTCGCCTTAGGAAAAGCATGCACTGCCCATCAACAGGGGAGATAAGAACGTCTAGCACACAATGTATTGTGAAGCACTTCTTCGATCTGGTTCAGCGCTTGTCTGCTGGACATGTTTAGGCTTTGACCGTGAAGGGTTGCCATCAGCGGGGATACACCATCTCTCTTTCCAGATTTAACGACAGTAATGGGATTGGTCTATAATCATTGAGATTTGTGTGATCTGTAGTTTTGAGTAAAGGAATAACTTTAGCTTTTTTTTATTTTGAGGAGAAGACATTCTGCTCGATGCACAATATATATGTAAACGGTCGGTGGTGGAAGTTGCAGGTTGGAAGTAAGGAACAACAAACGAGCCACAGCCAGAGGTTCCTGATTTTATTTCTTCGTTTCTTTTGGATGGTACATGCGAGAGGTCGTTGTTCTTCCCTCTCGCCTTCTCTCGCTCTCTTTTTTTTTTTTTTTTTTTTTTGGTGACGTCTCATAGTGACGTCTAAATCGCAACACGTAACCGCATACGTAAAAGATTGACTGACGTACACACACGAAAGAACACCGACAGAGCGACATACCCAAGGTACATACAAGAACACAAACACAATGTGCAGATGCACTCGGTTACATATTTTTTTTTTAATATACTTTACTGACCCTGCAATTTATGGCGCAGCTAGTTTAAGCAACTGATTTTTGATTTCGTTCGGCCGGAAGACTTTTCTAGTCCAACCCAGAAATATAATTATTTTCCCATTTCATGGAAGCTATCAAGGATGTGGTAAACGAATCAGTTCCCTTTGTCTTTTGCTGACAGAAATCAACAAAACGTTTTGAGCAGGGGTACTGCTTGTCGCTATCAGGTGAGCTTTGTGATTTAACTAAGGTTTGTGCTATGAACAGAAAGTAGTCATTAAATGATGCGGAATTTCCTTCTGTCTAGAGTAAATATATATGTATGTATTAGCTGTTTTCGACAAGTTTGCTAAAATGTAGCTTCTTTGAATTTCTGACAAGATTTTGTTTTTATTTAATTCCGTGCACTTTATATTCAGTAAACATTCTGTTTTTCTTTGGTCAATCCCAATCGGACATGGCCCGAATAATAATTCTTATTCAACCAGGGTAGTAGTTTGGGGTGCTTTACTCCTTTATGACGGATTGGCACATGCCTGTTGACAACATCCATAAGTAGCTTGCACCTTACTTCTAGAGCCTGGTTAAGAGAGAGAGAGAGAGAGAGAGAGACAGAGACAGACAGACAGACAGACAAACAAACAGACAGAGACACAGAGACAGACAGAGACACAGTGACAGACAGACAGAGACAAAGACAGACAGACAGACAGACACACACACACACACACACACACACACACACACACACACACACACACACACACACACACACACACACACACACACACACACACACACACACACACACACACACACAGGCAGGCAGAGAGAAAGAGTAGTTGAAGTCTACCGTTTGTCAATAAAATCAAGTGTCATATACACTTAATGACAAACTACAGTCCTCAAGAGGAGTACGTCCCTGTGACATTCTGCAATATTGCTGCCTTCCATAAATCATTGTGCATGCGCGGTGCAACCTTCCGTTCACCTCTGCACCATTGCTTCCGTCTCTGTTCCGGAATCAGCTCGAATTCTAGCATGCCATCCATCATTCTCACGGGTATCTAAATCTACGGCTCTGTGAAGCACATAAGGGACCGTGATTAAAAGCCCTGCAGCTCCGACAATTTCTACGGTTCATGTGGGGTTTGGTTACGTGCTGACGAAGACAATATAAGCAAATATACTTTCTCGGTGTTTGAATCTCTCTCTCTCTCTCTCTCTCTCTCTCTCTCTCTCTCTCTCTCTCTCTCTCTCTCTCTCTCTCTCTCTCTCTCTCTCTCTCTCTCTCTCTCTCTCTCTCTCTCTCTCTCGCTCTCTGTATATGTGTGCGTGCGCTAGCGAGTTTATGAGTGAGTGAGTGAGTGAGTGAGTGAGTGAGTGAGTGAGTGAGTGTGTGTGTGTGTGTGTGTGTGTGCGCGCGTGCGTGCGTGCGTGCGTGCTGTGTGCGTGTGTGTGTGTGTGTGTGTGTGTGTGTGTGTGTGTGTGTGTGTGTGTGTGTGTGTGTGTTCAGGAGAGAAGAAAGCCAACTTCTGCATTCTCCTCCTCTCTCTCTCTCTCTCTCTCTCTCTCTCTCTCTCCTCTCTCTCTCTCTCTCTCTCTCTCTCTCTCTCTCTCTCTCTCTCTCTCTCTCTCTCCCTCTCTCTCTCCCTCCCTCTCTCTCTCTCGGTCAAAATCCAAGAAGTAAATAACTTCTCACTGCTCCATATGAGCTATTTCTGTCACGCCACCTCTCCAGGAAGTTCAAAATGCTGCTGCATTTGAAAACTCGTTAGCGTGGCGTCCGGTTGATAGGCACTGTGCACTACACGCCTTTCTGCAAGAGCTGCAGAGGCTTCCCATTCCAGAGCGCATTAACAGAATTATATGCTGCTCAAAGTATTTTTCGTCGTCTAAGCTGTAGAAGAGATCAAATAAAGCCGTGCAATCAATGGGCTTGCTTTAAAATATTCCCTTTATTATTTAAAAAGAAACTGTATGGTTGTCTGCATACACCAACAAAGGCACTGGCTTCTCGGTGTTGCAAAATAAAGGTATGCAAGCATTTTATTTTAAAATGCTCCATTGATTTTATGACTGGCTGCACACACAAAAACAACTTGTCCTAACTCTCATATTTTGCACGCACCGCCACGAATGTTTTTCCCCTGCCTCCTTAGTCAGAACTCCCGTCCCAGATATCTTCACTAGCCAGTTGTATCATCATATTTGTGTACCTATGGGTGGTTGTGTGTGTGCGTGTGTCGGGGGTGGGGGCTGGATCCGTGCGTGTACTGGTTTGCACTCGATCCTTCTTTCTGCCATGGTGCTGGTGCGGGGGGGGGTGGGGGGGGGGTCTTTTTCTTTATCCCATGAGAGAGAGAGAGAGAGAGAGAGAGAGAGAGAGATGAGAGAGAGAGAGAGAGAGAGAGAGAGAGAGAGAGAGAGAGAGAGAGAGAGAGAAAAGAGAGAGAAAAAAAGATAAAAGATTTCGAACAAATTCTTATCTAAATCTGTTGTTCCCTAGGTTGTAGCTGGAATCGCGTGTGTCGGTCCTCTTCTTTGTGGTGACCTCCACAATGGGGTGGTGCTCCATTGTGACGTCTTTTGGCTGCGGGGCTGATGTTTGACTCCGCGGTCGGTCCGCTATCCACTCTGTCTTCATGGTGTAGACGGGCGTCCGTAGCTATAGCACGGATGTCTCCTCCCTCACTACCACACTGACGATACCTGTTGGGTACCCTCACCACCACAATGACGATACTTGGGTACCCTCACCACCACAATGACGATACTTGTTGGGTACCCTCACCACCAGACTGACGATACTTGGGTACCCTCACACCAGGCTGACGGTACTTGGGTACCCTCACCACCAGACTGACGATACTTGTTGTGTACCCTCACCACCACAATGACGATACTTGTTGTGTACCCTGACCACCACAATGACGATACTTGTTGGGTACCCTGACCACCACAATGACGATACTTGTTGGGTACCCTCACCACCACAATGACGATACTTTTTGGGTACCCTCACCACCAGACTGACGATACATGTTGGGTACCCTCACCACCACAATGACGATACTTTTTGGGTACCCTCACCACCAGACTGACGATACATGTTGGGTACCCTCACCACCAGACTGACGATACTTGTTGGGTACCCTCACCACAACAATGACGGTACTTGTTCGGTACACTCACCAGCAGACTGACGATACTTGGGTACCCTCACCACCAGACTGACGATACTTGTTTGGTACCCTCACCACCAGACTGACGATATTTGGGCACCCTCACCACCAGACTGACAATACTTGGGTACCCTCACCACCAGACTGATGGTGATTGTTGGGTACCCTCAACACCAGTCTGACGATACTTGGGTACCCTCACCACCAGACTGAAGATACTTGGGTACCCTCACCACCAGACTGACGATACTTGGTGGTACCCTCACCACCAGACTGACGGTACTTGGTGGGTACCCTCACCACCAGACTGACGATACTTGGTGGGTACCCTCACCACCAGACTGATGATACTGTTTGAATACCGGACAAAGTCCTGCTCTTCTGCGCGTCTTCACGCACCCTCCTTAAGCAAGAACGCTGGCTGCTCCATGCTGTAGTGTGAGGCCGGAACAGCATAGAAAGCCGTCCTTGTGTCGTGGTTCTGTTCCCACATGGGTGGCGGATAGACAGCGGCTCCAGTCAGTCGGCTGTTTGCTTATTTCTCCTCCGCCCCCGGCGGTCTGTTCCGGGCTGTCGCCGCCGCTTGATCGTCAAGGAGGGAGCTGTCGCGTTGTAGTCCCGGGGTGGGTGGTGTGAGGGGGTGTTAAGGCAGAAGTCTGACTAGCCAGCCGTCGCCTTCTTGTCCTCGGAGCTCAGGAGCTGTGTGAAAGTCGAGGTGGCCGTGCTCGGCTCGCGTCCCTAATAAGCTTACCTATGGTTTCGGTGGACGCCGTAAAGCAACACTTCAACAACCCAAATAAGCAAGAGCTCAGGAGCTGTGTGAAAGTGGAGGTGGACGTCCTGGGCTCCCGTCCCTAAAAAGCCTACGGTTTCTGGGGACGTAAAGCAACACTTCAACAACAAGTTCTTGTCCCTTTGTCTTCCCAGCAGGGCGTTTTCCGGCCGCTGAGTGTCTTCTCGTCCGTTCGTTCAAGCAGTAAACACCAGTGACAGTCAGTCTACTTCGAAACATCTCAGGATCCACATCCTATTGTCTGTTTTTGCATCCGGTCCAGCCTCCGTGACTGGTTTTTATTTATTTCATTTCTCCTTATAATTATATCGCCCAATATGCGATGAGGAATGTTCTTGGATGTAGCTGCATGGGAGTATAATTATATGCATGTCGGGATGAGCAGTATCAGAGCGACGCCTCTAGATCCTGCCCGGGTGTTGGGACAAAAATCATTTTTCAACTTCAGTTCGACTTTTCTTTTCTACTTAATGATTATGATCATACGTCCCGACGACACACGGTTTTCTGTGGGACGATTCCATGTACAGTAGAAGATAAAATCAAAATGTCAAATGACGAATTGGAGTTTCGTCAAAAAAGAAAATGCCCACGTGTATGATTATGACGAAACTCCAATTCTTCATTTGACTTTTGATTTTGTCTTCTATTGTACAAGGACTAATTCCACAGAAAACTGTGTGTCGTCGGGACATTTTAATCCCTGTGCGTGCATATGTGTGTGTGTGTGTGTGTGTGTGTGTGAGTGTGTGTGTGTGTGTGTGTGTGTGTGTGTGTGTGTGTGTGTGTGTGTGTGTGTGTGTGTGTGTGTGTGTGTGTTTCTACTTCTTTTCTTGGGGAGAGGGGAGGGGGGTTGGGGCGGGTGTGTATCGATGGTGTAATGTTTGGAAAGGCACATTTGAATGGGCCATATCTTGTTGAATGGAGAGCGAAAGACTTGGAAGGGCATAGCAACGTGTCGAGTTTTGGGTGTGTGAAACGGGAACGATCTGGCAGACAGAGCACAACAAAAAGTACAGCCTAGTCTGTAGAGGATGTAAGATACTCGGAAGGTGGGCTTATAATGGCAGCAGGCATTCAAAACTGCCCAACTGGCACTCATTTTGAGACGGCTTCGTGCTGGAAAAGCAATGAGCTGTCAAGGTTGATCTTTGTTCAGCTGTTCAAAGCGAGACGCTGTTGGCAACATTGTGAAGCTCTCTTCATTGATTTGGCGCCAACCAGCCGTCTTCATTTTGAGGCTTTCCATTTGTATAAATGATTTCCTTTGAGACACAGAAGTAGCTGCTCTTGGAACCAGAGTTATAGCAAACGAGTGGTTCCTTGTGTGGACTGCGTTAGTATTTTCTACAATACGCCCAAATTACAGTCTATTATTTAGAGAAATAAATAGAGAGAAAGCGTACCATCGCAGCGTACCGTCATACCGTCTGTGGGTCAGCTTGTCGAATCGTCCACAAAACCTCCCTAAGAACAAAACAGAGTGGAGAGAAAGATTTAAAAAAGGAAGAAATTCTTTACTATAAGTAACACAATGGTTAGCAAAGGGTAATGCAGAAAAGAAAAGGTATGTCAGAAAGGGGTTCGAAAAAGAAGAAAAGAAGAAAAAAGAAGAGGAAAACAACAGGCATCTAGCTACTTCGTCTAGCCTCCAACACCGCATTCAAGTCAAGAAGAAAAAAATATAATTCCCCTGGAATCAGTTTACCCACAAATCGCGCTCAGAGGCTTTATGCTGGAGAACCTTCAACCTATTGGCTGAACAAATAGCCTATAGTGGATTGATAAAATTACCGACAATTTGGTGCAATATTATTTAGTGGCTGGTTCCCGCATGACGACTTCATTACAGCTTTCGATGTACAACAGGAAACAGCATGATGTACGCAGTTTTAATTCTCTTGCTCTAGACCCCAAGGTTAGATTGAACCGCCTCACTCTGTCAGACTCTGTGCAGTCGTTTCTTGTTTCAAAGCTTGAACCGCCTCACTCTGTCAGACTCTGTGCAGTCGTTTCTTGTTTCAAAAGCTTGAACCGCCTCACTCTGTCAGACTCTGTGCAGTCGTTTCTTGTTTCAAAAGCTTGAACCGCCTCACTCTGTCAGACATTGTGCAGTCGTTTCTTGTTTCAAAAGCTTGAACCGCCTCACTCTGTCAGACATTGTGCAGTCGTTTCTTGTTTCAAAAGCTTGAACCGCCTCACTCTGTCAGACATTGTGCAGTCGTTTCTTGTTTCAAAAGCTTGAACCGCCTCACTCTGTCAGACATTGTGCAGTCGTTTCTTGTTTCAAAAGCAATCTCAAAACCTTTCTCACAATATTCTGTCTCACAATTGTTTCTTCTTCTTCTGTAGTCATGACTTGTTCCTTTTAGTCCATCTCTCCCAAACTCATCTCCGACTCCGTGTGTGTGTGTGTGTGTGTGCGTGCGTGCGAGCGTGCGTGCGTGCGTGCGTGTGTGTGTGTGTGTGTTGTATGAGTGTGCGTGCGTGCGTGCGTGCGTGCGTGTGTGTGTGTGTGTTGTTGTTGTTGTTGTTTCTTTGTTAATTAATTCTCAGTGTATATAAAATTTGTGTCTGCGTCATAATTCTCAGCCCCTGGACGGAGACCAGAATAAGAACGGTTAATTCCTAGACCTCCTGAGGACGGTCCCCGAGCTCTGGTGTTGTGCACGCAGGTCAGACAATGTAAGGTCAGCAACACTCTCATATGTATGTTTATGTCAAGACAATTCCGCTCTCTCTCTCGTGGTCTCACAGGGGCTATAGAATTTGACCCGGTCGTCGCTTAATTCCACGTGCAGGCATAATGGTCCTTGTAGGTTTCTGTAGCATCTTAAAAAATACTCATGTGGGTGATTCATTCTGTAATGTTCTTGCGTTTGGATAAACATCGAGCATTGTCTTTATCTTGACAAGCACTTTTTGTAGGCTACAACATTATTGTGCTTTGTTTCCGAGGTCGTATTTATCATTGACTGCAGGCTGCTCCGTGTTGTCCGTTAATCTATAGTATTATCACTGTCGACCTCGTTCTTCTTCTGGCTTTTCTTCTTATTTCCTTATAATGTATTTCCTCTCCTATATGTGTCGGTTTTCTTTTCTTTCTTTCTCTTCTGGCTTTTCTTGTTTTTGCCTTTACTTGTTTTCGTTCTTCATTTTATTCTTCTTGTTTGTCTCTTTTATCATTTTTGTTGTTGTTGTTGTTGTTGTTGTTGTTGTTGTTGTTGTTGTTGTTGTTCTTCTTCTTCTTCTTCTTCTTCTTCTTCTTCTTCTTCTTCTTCTTCTTCTTCTTCTCTTCTTCTTCTTCTTCTTCTTTTTCTTCTTCTTCTTCTTCTTCTTCTCTTCTTCTTCTTCTTCTTCTTCTTCTTCTTCTTCTTTCGATGGCAAAATCTCGGATGAACTGATCCCCTTCTCAGACTTAAAGTCTCGCGTAAATAATAATAATGCGTTAGAGCTTCGGCAGTCAGTGTGGGACGAGTTCTGAAAATAAACTGCATATATATTTCCAAATATACTGTTTGTCCTCTGACAAACAGAAAATAAGAGACTGTTATATCGCGATTGCACACTGGTCATTCTTATATTACTCATTTCTTTTTCTTGAAGGGTGAGGAGCCAACAATGTGCATTGGATGTGATGAAAGACTGACTAGAGAACATATTTTACTTGCTTGTTCTTACTTTACTGAAATAAGAAAGATCCATTTGCAGCTCAGTCACTGCGCATTTTTGTTGTTGTTGTTGTTGTTGTTGTTGTTGTTGTTGTTGTTGTTGTTGTTGTTGTTGTTGTTGTTGTTGTTGTTGTTATTGTTGTTGTTGTTGAAGACATTTGATTAGAAAATATTTTTAACTTTCTAAAGGAAATCAGTATTTTTGGGATAATACAAACTTTCAGATCACGTTTGTTTCTGTTCGTATTTGACCCAATTTTAAGTCTGTTATTAAAAAAAAATCTGACTACATACCAGTTTTAGCATGTACATATTTTAGCGTTTATTGTTGATGACAAAACTGCGTATCGCCCTGATATATCTGTACTGGCTCACTGGCGTAAAGGCATCAAGCTACTTACTAACTTCTTCTGATATATTGCTAGCTGACAAGACAACGGATTGCACCTGTGACGCTGATATTGGTTACATTACATTAAAGATGAAAACGATATATGACAACAACAGTGATGGTGACGACTGCGATTAAAATGATGACGACGACATTGATGATACTGAAACCAGTGCTGTAGTTACTGCTACTAAGGCCTGTGTTGCAGAAGCATGCGATGGTGCGGAAGAATGCATAAAAGAAACAATAATGAAAGGCGATTTCTTTTGACAGCAATGTTGTTGCATAGTTGCTCTCAGAGTCGTAACAGTTTTCTCAACTCAGTGATCATGCAGATACAAACAATCAGTAGGGTGGGGGGCGGTAACTGTTACCGGAAAGGGTCTCTCTCTCTCTCTCTCTCTCTCTCTCTCTCTCTCTCTCTCTCTCTCTCTTCCTCTCTCTCTCTCTCTCTCTCTCTCTCTCTCTCTCTCTCTCTCTCTCTCTCTCAACAGAAAATAACAATAACAATTCAATAAAATTATGTTTGGCGCTCTTTGATGTTGAAGTGCAACCAATCGCACAGTTTGGTCTAAAGTAAGCAGTCTTAATAAAGCTCCGACACAGATTGAAAAGTTCACATGTTTGCTCTGAAGAATTGTTTAAGGGTAGATCCAAATAATCAACATATGTATATCGAAAAAGACAGGTTTCCAATTACACTGAACTCGTCGGCCGTCAGATGTATGCGTTATTGGCTAAAGCCTACCTGTGTGAGTAATACAGATTGCCTCGTAAAACATATCTATGTTATACAGTTTGGATGCCAGGGTTTCAAATGCTAGAATGCAGTTGTTTCAATATGGCTTTGGATTTGTATGGATGAATCAAAGCGTGGTGGGAGTAAAATTGTTTACAGGTGATTTTTGATTGACTGCAGGAGCAAGAATGAGCAGATCATATCGCTGAATGTAGTGATACATTTAGCATGTTTAGAATTTTTAATAGCGTTTCGCGTTGTGCCAAAATGTATAATTTATAACCCATGAATATGGATGACTATTTGAAACATATCCTGACAAAATTTAGATTTGGTGTATCCTGGCCGAGCTCTCTGTCCATTATTTCCGGTATAGAAATCACATTGAGAAAGATCTGAAAGATCCATTATGCACAGAATTGACGGTAGACGGGGTTCATTTT
>CAUZXP010000024.1:83236-106401 GCA_963584105.1 Alviniconcha strummeri
TACTTATAGTAAAGAATTTCTTCCTTTTTTAATATCTTTCTCTCCACTCTGTTTTGTCTTAGGGAGGTTTTGTGGACGATTCGACAAGCTGACCCACAGACGGTATGACGGTACGCTGTGATGGTACGCTTTCTCTCTATTTATTTCTCTAAATAATAGACTGTAATTTGGGCGTATTGTAGAAAATACTAACCGCAGTCCACACAAGGAACCACTCGTTTGCTATAACTCTGGTTCCAAGAGCAGCTACTTCTGTGTCTCAAAGGAAATCATTTATACAAATGGAAAGCCTCAAAATGAAGACGGCTTGTTGGCGCCCAAATCAATTGAAGAGAGCTTCACAATGTTGCCAACAGCGTCTCGCTTTGAACAGCTGAACAAAGATCAACCTTGACAGCTCATTGCTTTTCCAGCACGAAGCCGTCTCAAATGAGTGCCAGTTGGGCAGTTTTGAATGCCTGCTGCCATTATAAGCCCACCTTCCGAGTATCTTACATCCTCTACAGACTAGGCTGTACTTTTTGTTGTGCTCTGTCTGCCAGATCGTTCCCGTTTCACACACCCAAAACTCGACACGTTGCTATGCCCTTCCAAGTCTTTCGCTCTCCATTCAACAAGATATGGCCCATTCAAATGGTGCTTTCCAAACATTACACCATCGATACACAACCCGCCCCAACCCCCCTCCCCTCTCCCCAAGAAAAGAAGTAGAAACACACACACACACACACACACACACACACACACACACACACACACACTCACACACACACACACACACACACACACACACACACACACACACACACACACACACACACACACACACACACACACACACATATGCACGCACAGGGATTAAAATGTCCCGACGACACACAGTTTTCTGTGGAATTAGTCCTTGTACAATAGAAGACAAAATCAAAAAGTCAAATGAAGAATTGGAGTTTCGTCATAATCATACACGTGGGCATTTTCTTTTTTGACGAAACTCCAATTCGTCCATTTGACATTTTGATTTTATCTTCTACTGTACATGGAATCGTCCCACAGAAAACGTGTGTCGTCGGGACGTATGATCATAATCATTAAGTAGAAAAGAAAAGTCGGAACTGAAGTTGAAAATGATTTTTGTCCCAACACCCGGGCAGGATCTAGAGGCCGTCGCTCTGATACTGCTTCATCCCGACATGCATATAATTATACTCCCATGCAGCTACATCCAAGAACATTCCTCATCGCATATTGGGCGATATAATTATAAGGAGAAATGAAATAAATAAAAACCAGTCACGGAGGCTGGACCGGATGCAAAAACAGACAATAGGATGTGGATCCTGAGATGTTTCGAAGTAGACTGACTGTCACTGGTGTTTACTGCTTGAGCGAACGGACGAGACGACACTCAGCGGCCGGAAAACGCCCTGCTGGGAAGACAAAGGGACAAGACTTGTTGTTGAAGTGTTGCTTTACGTCCCCAGAAACAGTAGGCTTTTTAGGGACGGGAGCCCAGGACGTCCACCTCCACTTTCACACAGCTCCTGGAGCTCTGCTTATTTGGGTTGTTGAAGTGTTGCTTTACGGCGTCCACCGAAACCATAGGTAAGCTTATTAGGGACGCGAGCCGAGCACGGCCACATCTCGACTTTCACAAAGCTCCTGAGCTCCGAGGACAAGAAGGCGACGGCCGGCTAGTCAGACTTCTGCCTTAACACCCCCTCACACCACCCACCCCGGGACTACAACGCGACAGCTCCCTCCTTGACGATCAAGCGGCAGCGACAGCCCGGAACAGACCGCCGGGGGCGGAGGAGAATAAGCAAACAGCCGACTGACTGGAGCCGCTGTCTATCCCGCCACCCATGTGGAACAGAACCACGACACAAGGACGGCTTTCTATGCTGTTCCGGCCTCACACTACAGCATGGAGCAGCCAGCGTTCTTGCTTAAGGAGGGTGCGTGAAGACGCGCAGAAGAGCAGGACTTTGTCCGGTATTCAAACAGTATCATCAGTCTGGTGGTGAGGGTACCCACCAAGTATCGTCAGTCTGGTGGTGAGGGTACCCACCAAGTACCGTCAGTCTGGTGGTGAGGGTACCACCAAGTATTCGTCAGTCTGGTGGTGAGGGTACCCAAGTATCTTCAGTCTGGTGGTGAGGGTACCCAAGTATCGTCAGACTGGTGTTGAGGGTACCCAACAATCACCATCAGTCTGGTGGTGAGGGTACCCAAGTATTGTCAGTCTGGTTGGTGAGGGTGCCCAAATATCGTCAGTCTGGTGGTGAGGGTACCAAACAAGTATCGTCATTCTGGTGGTGAGGGTACCCAAGTATCGTCAGTCTGCTGGTGAGTGTACCGAACAAGTACCGTCATTGTTGTGGTGAGGGTACCCAACAAGTATCGTCAGTCTGGTGGTGAGGGTACCCAACATGTATCGTCAGTCTGGTGGTGAGGGTACCCAAAAAGTATCGTCATTGTGGTGGTGAGGGTACCCAACAAGTATCGTCATTGTGGTGGTGAGGGTACACAACAAGTATCGTCAGTCTGGTGGTGAGGGTACCCAAGTACCGTCAGCCTGGTGTGAGGGTACCCAAGTATCGTCAGTCCTGGTGGTGATGGTACCCAACAAGTATCGTCATTGTGTGGTGAGGGGTACCCAAGTATCGTCATTGTGGTGGTGAGGGTACCCAACAGGTATCGTCAGTGTGGTAGTGAGGGAGGAGACATCCGTGCTATAGCTACCGGACGCCCGTCTACACCATGAAGACAGAGTGGGATAGCGGACCGACCGCGGAGTCAAACATCAGCCCCGCAGCCAAAAGACGTCACAATGGAGCACCACCCCATTGTGGAGGTCACCACAAAGAAGAGGACCGACACACGCGATTCCAGCTACAACCTAGGGAACAACAGATTTAGATTAAGAATTTGTTCGAAATCTTTTCTCTCTTTTTTTTCTCTCTTTTTTTAATCTCTCTCTCTCTCTCTGATGGGGATAAAGAAAAAGACCTCCCCCCCCCCCCCCCACCCGCACCAGCACCATGGCAGAAAGAAGGATCCGAGTGCAAACCAGTACACGCACTGAT
Source organism: Alviniconcha strummeri (assembly GCA_963584105.1). Lineage (NCBI taxonomy): Eukaryota > Metazoa > Mollusca > Gastropoda > Provannidae > Alviniconcha > Alviniconcha strummeri. The sequence continues at coordinate 86,323 of CAUZXP010000024.1, forward strand.
CCAGCCCCCACCCCCGACACACCACACACACACAACCACCCATAGGTACACAAATATGATGATACAACTGGCTAGTGAAGATATCTGGGACGGGAGTTCTGACTAAGGAGGCAGGGGAAAAACATTCGTGGCGGTGCGTGCAAAATATGAGAGTTAGGACAAGTTGTTTTTGTGTGTGCAGCCAGTCATAAAAATCAATGGAGCATTTTAAAATAAAATGCTTGCATACCTTTATTTTGCAACACCGGAGAAGCCAGTGCCTTTGTTGGTGTATGCAGACAACCATACAGTTTCTTTTTAAATAATAAAGGGGATATTTAAAGCAAGCCCATTGATTGCACGGCTTTAATTTGATCTCTTCTACAGCTTAGACGACGGAAAAATACTTTGAGCAGCATATAATTCTGTTAATGCGCTCTGGAATGGGAAGCCTCTGCAGCTCTTGCAGAAAGGCGTGTAGTGCACAGTGCCTATCAACCGGACGCCACGGCTAACGAGTTTTCAAATGCAGCAGCATTTTGAACTTCCTGGAGAGGTTGGCGTGACAGAAATAGCTCATATGGAGCCAGTGAGAAGTTATTTACTTCTTGGATTTTGACCGAGAGAGAGAGAGAGAGGGAGAGAGAGAGGGAGGAGAGAGAGAGAGAGAGAGAGAGAGAGAGAGAGAGAGAGAGAGAGAGAGAGAGAGAGAGAGAGAGAGGAGAGAGGAGAATGCAGAAGTTGCTTTCTTCTCTCCTGAACACACACACACACACACACACACACACACACACACACACATGATGATACCCTGTCCCGCCTGAGGGGACCCTGGTCATTACTTTAAAGAGTTCATCAGGCCCTTAGTTGGCAGCCAGCCCCACTTGACACTTTCCCATGAAGTGGACTTTGCTGTGACAGATGGGCAGCTCACGCGAGGTGACGTCACCTCATCGTAATTAGACCCTTGCCCGCTCTTTTGGTTGAGAGCCGGTGTGGCCTGGCGAAGCGACTTCGACTACCTACATTAACGTATCCACCTGACAGAATGCCGAGACAAAAGTGGCTGACTTCGCGCTGAGAGCAAATTTAAAACGTCAGCTCCCGTGTCACTACGCGCTAATTTTAGACGTGGCTATCCTATCATGGCATGCGCAGTGACAAGCTTCGTTCATTTCTTTGCGACGTAGTTCCCACGTGTAATGACCGGTAAGCATGCATGGCAGGCCCAGATTCTGGATGTGATTTCGTTATGTTTTACTTCTGCAACATCCAAGTGATCTCGAAGAGGTCACTAGTCGTGAAAACGCTAATCTGTCGACAATAAAAAACAGGCAGTATAGTCTCGCGCGTAATCGCTAGTGAAATCTCGGGTGTCCTGGCCTAAGGTTCCGCTCGGACTTTGGCTATGAATAGCATGAAACCAATGCTGTGCAACAACAAACAAACAAACAAACAAAAAACAACCAGTGCTCCCCCCCCCCTCCCCCGCCCCCTAACCCTAGCCAACCCACCACGTGTACGTCCCTACCTAAATATGATATTCTATACACATGTAGAGCATAGTCCTACCAAAACAATTTACATAAAGTCTTTATTAAAAACAAAACAAAAACAAAACCACACACACACACACACACACACACACACACACACACACACACACACACACACACACACACGCATACATACACTGACTGTAGCAGAAACTGGGTACTGATATTAGTTAGGATGGAAATACTGTGAGAAGAGGAAGGTTTTCAGTTTGACTTTAAAAGATGACAGGGTTGAGCAGTGTCTAAGGTCTTGTGGGAATGAATTCCAATGTGGGGTCCAAAAGCAAGAAGAGTTGCGGAAGCCATGAGTCTTGCGTTTTGTATTGTTGGATTTCCAGCATGCGGGTGTCAGAAGAAGAGCGCAGTGTACGAGATGGAGTGTAAGACATGCAGCAGTTCAGAGAGATAAGCAGAACCAGAACCATTTATAGCACTGAAACACATACAAGCGACTTTATACTTAATACGTTCTGAAATGGGAAGCCAGTGCAGTTTTTCCAGGAGAGGTGTTGAGAGTGGTGGTGACGGGGTTCCAAGAGAACAAGTCTTGCAGCAAAGTTCTGAATTTTCTGGAGAGGTTCGATGACAGAATTAGGTGTACCCATGAGGAGACAGTTGCAGTAGTCAAGCCGTGAAAGGATATAGGAAGTAACAAGAGTCTTGGTTGCGTCTTTATTGAGAAACCTGCGGATTGAACTAATGCGTTTAAGCTCGAAATAAGCAGTTTGGCAGATTTTTATAATGTGCTTCTTCATGGACAGTTTTGAGTCAAGAATGAATCCAAGGTTCCTGGCAGAATCAGAGAAGGGGATGTTGTGAGAGCCAAGAGTAATCGAGTCAGAGAGGGAAACGGTAGAAGGTTTCAAGGAAGACGAAAAGGGAAAGAGAAGAGCTTCTGTTTTGCCGTCGGTTCAGTTTGAGCTGATTTTCCGTCATCCATGTTTTTATGTCGTCTGTGCATGCATTGAGTTCTTTGGTGAGGTTGGTCACTTCACTGAGAGGAGCGGATTTCTGGAGCTGTGTGTCATCTGCGAAAAAGCTGATGGTTTACAGATTGGTTAGCTATGATATCGGAGAGAGGCGTAGTGCACAGGACGAAGAGAATGGGCCCCAGTACTGAGCCCTGAGGCACACCGTACATGAGCTGTGATGGTGACGAAGTCGAGTTACTGACTGAAGTGGACTGATATCTGTCTGAGAGGTATGAGTGAAACCACTGGAGTGCAGTAGACTGAATGCCAAAAACAGAGTTCAGGCGGGAGAGGAGAATTTGGTGGTCAATAGTGTCAAAAGCGGCAGAAAGATCCCCCCCCCCCCCCCCCCCCCCAAAAGAAGAACAGAAATGTTGTTATTGTCCAGAGCGGAAAGATATCGTTTACAATACGTAACAATATGGTCTCATTGCTGTATCCTGCTCGATAGGCTGACTGAAAGGGATTGCTGAGGTTGTTTTCTTGGAGATGGGAGAAAAGTTTGTGGAGAACGACTTTTTCAAGGCGTTTTGACAGGCGCGTGGTTACGACACTGACAAAGGGGGCCTCAGACCCGTTACCCTGCTTTCACTAGTTTCAGGGAGAGGGAACCAGAGAGAGAGAGAGAGACAGAGACAGAGAGAGAGAGAGAGAGAGAGAGAGAGAGAGAGAGAGAGAGAGAGAGAGAGAGCCGGTTTGGCCTAGCGGTAATGCGTAGCAGAAGGGCCGCGGCTCGATTTCGCTTCGGCTCTCCTTTTTCTTCAAAAAGGCTCTGGTTTGTGGACACTGTCTTGTAACTTTGTCCTCACAATTAATGAAACATTTAAATGGCTGTCATCGCTGCCCATCTAATGCTGGAGTCATTCTGGTGGTGACAATGCTTTCATGTTGCTTAAACGTCCACGGAGGCGAGATGACATATTAGGGACGGGGACAGAGTGGGAAGGGGACGAGAGAGTGAAAGGCTCGACCGCGGAATCCGCCCGAAAAAGACCGGAGAGACCGTGGACCGCCGCCAGAACATGGAAGTGTTAAGGCGGTGTCCCCTCGCCATTGCCCAGCGACTTGTGCACTGCGCAATTGCTCTTTCAACTGCTGTGCTGGACAGAGTCACTAAGACAATGTCCGTTGCACCGCTGTTGACGAACAACTTGGACAACTCGAAGCAAAAGACGTCCAACTTGCTCAGCCCAGCTCCACCTCCCTACTCATCATCTCTTCTGGGCAAAAGTGAGGGTCCAGCTCCACCTCCCTCCTCTAAGATCTCTAGATCTTTTGATCTCGCCTGGAACCCTGGTGGTGACAATGTAGCGATAGGTATATATATATACTCTCCCTCTTCCCCAATCAGATAACCCCCCCCTCCCCTTCTCCCCGTTCCTACTATAGGCCTTAGGGTTTCTGTTGACGGTAAGCATCATGTTTATAAAGAGAGAGAGAGAGAGGGGGGGAGAGAGAGAGAGGGAGAGAGATCATAGATGTAAACAACTGTTTCTGTGGTGCAATTACGTTAGTCATGCTAGACCTTCTGAGAGGTTAGGTCAGAGCTAAGGAGCTGTGTGAAAGTCGAGGTGGCCGTCCTGGGCTTTCGGGCCCTAATGCGGTGTGTGTGTGTGTGTGTGTGTGTGTGTGTGTGTGTGCGTGCGTGCGTGCGTGCGTGCGTGCGTGCGTGCGTGCGTGCGTGCGTGCGTGCGTGCGTGCGTGCGTGCGTGCGTGCGTGCGTGCAGGTGTGCATGTGTGTATGGGGTGTGGGAGTGCGGGGGTGGTGTGGGCGGTGCGTGTGTGTGTGTGTGTGTGTGTGTGTGTGTGTGTGTGTGTGTGTGTGTGTGTGTGTGTGTGTGTGTGTGTGTGTGTGTGTGTGTGTGTGTGTGTGTGTGTGTGTGTGCGAGCACGAGCGTGTTGTAACCTCTTCGTAATTTCTGCTTCAACAGCTTTGATCAAAGTGACAGTTTGGTGAACCCACGTCCGAACGCTGGAGTCAGCAAATTAAAACGGAGAGAAAAGCCTTCAATGGAAGGGAACTAACTCACTCCGACCTACCTCCCTTACAACATCGTGACAAAGCAGCAGGTTGCCTCCCTTGGAATAAAGCCGTGTCATCTCTTTTATTCCTGACTTGTGGGGACTCTGTCCGGGGACCTGTTCTTTTCATTTGGTTTTCTCAGCCAATTAATTATTGATAGGCTTTTTCGGCGCAGCGAAAAGATGTTTGTGTGGCGTAAGCTTGTATCTGTCGTAGATCAGTTGGGTATTACAGCAGACAGCCAATGCACGGACTGCAGGAAACCCGCCAACTTCTATATTTAGCCTAACCCCAAGTAACATGAGTCGTAGGTGCGCGCGCATCCGCAGCGGCGCACAAGATTCAAGCGTGCCTTTGTGGCTTCTTTCAATGTGAGCGCTCCAGCAGAAAGGTCAGTGAGGAATTGCTCCCCGGCGATTTTTTTTTCTTCTTCTTTTTTTTTCTTCGTTTTTCTCGATACTCATAACAAGACTACAATGTACCACACACTAGTGTTGGGTCACTCTATTTGTACACGAATGCGGGGTTACTTGCACTCAGGTCACGATACCCACTTGTGCCCAGATTTCAAGCCAAGCACAACTTCCGCTGTGGAGACCTGCGGACGAGGCGGTTTGACAGTGACGCGTCTAATGGCGAATGGCGGCGCACTGTTGAACAGTATAATGCGCCGAGTTTCCAAGCAACCCGACATCATTTTCCTCCAGGTCGGTGGTAACGACTTCCCAGGGACTGCGCGGAACCAGAGGGATGCCGATGCTTTTTCCTTGCAGCTTTTGGAATTAGCCTCAATGCTCAACGACCGGTACAAGGCAAAGAGGGTTGTTGTGGGTTGCATTTTGCCGCGCTTTTCAGCTCGCAGATCCCGGAGAGGTTTTTCTCCGTTAGATGTTAGGCAGTACTCGGGCTGGGCGCAGGCGGTCAACACAGGGCTGACAGAGCACAGCCAGAAGAAAGTGCCCCCGCATCACAGTGTGGAAACATAATGCAAAGTTCACGTTCAGGAAAGCAGGAGAGGGCTCTTCAGTGACGACGGGGTACACTTGTCCACACAGGGTCAGTACCTCCTGTGTAAGTCGATCAGGGGGGCAATGATTGCTGCCTGCCATTCCCTGCAGTGAGTTGCACGCAACAGGCACTCACAGTGGCTGTTTCTTCAAAATGCATGTATGTATGGTCACTTGACATAAAATGATGGGCATATATTACCCATACTTTTTTATGCTGCTGCTTCCTCTGCGGCCTGTCACATGTTTTGCTCCTCCATTACAGGCCATCTTTGCCCCCTGTGGGCCGTTGATGGGCGTCCCTCACAGTGATGCATTTTTCACATCTGCTCCTCCAGGACAGACATTTTGCTCGATGGCGTGGAGTTCTGTTTCCAGTCCTGCCGCTTGCCAGACTATTTCATTGGTTTCACTTTCAGCTTACAGCCCTGCCGCTTGCCAGAGTACCAGTCTACAACACTGCCACTTGTCAGACTTTACTACATTGATTTTAGTTATCAGCCCTGCCATTTGCCAGACTATATTGCACTGTTTTCATTTTACAGCCGTGCGTTTGCCAAACTTATTTAGCTGGTTTCAGTTTACAGTCCTGCCACTCGTCAGACCTTATGGCATTGGTTTCAAGTTATAGCCGTGCCACCAGCCAGGCTTTATTTCATCGGTTTCAGTTTGCAGTCCTGACGCTTTATTTTATGGTTACAGTATCTAGCTCTCCCTGAGTTGCTTTATTATCAGATGCCAAAGACAGACCCATCGAGGAGAAGCAGCCGGGCCAAGGCATCAGAGGGACCACCAGACGACCAGACCATGTCCGCCTCTCGGCGTGCCAGGAAGGCCTCGAAGGCAGCGCCACTGCCGGCCCACCACCAGGACACCAACAGTCCAGCCCTTCAACGGTGGGGGCAGAACCAGCCTGGATGGACCAGCTCCTGGACAAGCTGGACTCCAGGATCCAAACAGCGGTCAACGAGGCCCTGAATGCACGGCAAGCTGCAGTCTCCTCAACAACAGTGCCGCAGCCCCCCACCTGGAGGACGTGGAAGGGGCAGTGCGGGCGTCCATGCTGGCTTCCGTCTCGGATTCCATGACGAGTACAGGTCCCTCATGCTAATTTATTCCATCCTCTATACCAATATCGAACCAGGTTCCCCTCAAAATCAAGCAGAAAATCTGGGTGGGGGAGAATTTGTAGACTTGCGGGCTATGTTGTCGGGGTCAGGGGAGGAAGCGTATGCCATACAGATAGGCCAGACAGACGGGGCACCATCACTACAGCTAGTGTCAGAAGAGATCTGCTCCTCTCACACTACCCGCCTGGATAAAGGCACGGAATAGGTTCTGCGCCATTTTGTCAGACCCAACGAGCACCCATCGGTGACGGCGGGATTGGCCCATCACATGGAAAACGTGCTGAACCTGGCAGACAAAAAGGCAGGTTGGAGATATTATGATGAGCAGTTTAGGCATCTGATTGGGTCGGGCATGGCAGCATGGGGGGCAACACACCTAGAGCTGTACATGAAAGCTCACCTGGAGTGCCAAAGCACGAACGACAGAGCAGGCAATACAACCCCGGGCCCAAACAGCCCTCGGCAAACACGCCACTGGGAGCCTGCTATCGCTACCACAGCTCGGGGCAGTGCAAGGAAGGCAACCTGTGCAAGTTCCGACACAAATGCTACAACTGCCTGGCAGGCCACCCAGCTCCCGCTGCCCCCAGCCACTCCACGCGTCATACAAAATCTTGCCACGGTTTTTTGGCGGAAGGGACTCGGAGAATTACGTCAGGTAGACAGCCCTTTCAGTATGTCGCCCTAGCCTCGGGAAACACACCAAACGAAAATGGTGTCGGGGCGCATCCCAGTAAGCTCCCGACACCAGTTAGGGCAGCACGGCTGGAAGCATGGCTAGAGAGGTAGAAAGGTATGTCGGGGGCCAGAAAACAAAAAACTAGTGTCTGGGTTCAAGCGGAGTTTTGACGTGGGGTACAAGGGTTCTTTACCTCGTGTTAGGCCCCACAATTGACCTCTGCATTACAAAATCCAAATGAAGTTGATAAGAAATTGAGAATCAAGCATGAACAGAATAATGGGCCCTTTTAAACAGGAACCTTTTTCGCACTTCAGAACATCCCCTCTAGGCCTCGTTGAAAAGAAAATACCAGGCAAATTTAGACTGATCCACCACCTGTCATACCCACCAGGCGATTCGATCAGTGATGGAATCTCCCAGAGGATGCACACGTGCAGTATCAGTCCATCGATCATACCGTACAGCACAGTTGGGCCAGGGTTGTTTCTTGTCAAAAACAGACATTGCAGATGCCTTTCGCATTGTCCCTCTGCACCATCGCAGTACTGCCTGTTTGGCTTTGTCCGGCGCGAGCAGTTCTATTACGATCGTTGCCTGCCCTTCGGTTGCAGTGCAAGCTGCAAGATTTTTGAGACACTTAGCAACGCGTTGCAATGGATAGCATCAAGCAAACTGCACATCAGAAACATTTCACACGTACTTGATGATTTTCTGCTCCTTGCCAGGGATAAGGCAGTTGGTCAAGCTCACCGAGTGCATTTCTATCCATGTGCGCAGACAGCAGCATCCCAACTGCCCCAGACAAAACTGTACAACCGACCCAGGTTATCACTTTCCTTGGTTTAGAGCTTGATTCAGTAGCTATGGAGGTGAGGCTACCAGTCGATAAGCTGAACAGGTGCACAACACTCATAGAGACATGCCTGAAGAAAGATAAAATACAGCTGAACCACCCCCCCCCCCCCCCCCCCCCCAGTCCATCACTGGCACACTGAATTTCGCATGTGGGGCGGTGGTACCTGGAAGACCCTTTTTTAAGAAGATTGCTCAAATTTGACGATAGGGGTGACACGTCCTTGTCACTACATTCGCGTCACACACGAAGTCAGGGAAGATCTGAAGACTTGGTTAATATTCCTACAAGCGTTTAATGGGAAATCCCTCATGCTCCCACAACACTGGCTACAGTCCCCCAGCATAGACCTGTATACCGACGCGTCTGGAACACTGGGCTACGGTGTGGTCCTTGGCCCCCAGTGGCTTTTCGGACCCTGGATGATGAGTGGAGGGGTCAGTCCATTACATTGCTGGAGTTCTACCCCACTGTGTTGGCCGTGAGAGTCTGGGCAGACCAGTCTCAGTAGTAAGTGTATTTCGTTTCATTCAGACAACAGGGCGGTGGCAGATATCATCAATTCCCACACATCCAAAGCCTCAAAGGTCATGCACTTGATGAGAAAACTAGTACTCTCTTGTCTGCGTCACAACATCCTCTTCCGAGCAGTTCACATCCCTGGCATAAACAACTTGGCCGACTCTCTATCTCGTCTGCAGGTGGAAAGGTTCCAGGCATTGGCGCCAAAGGCCTGCCCCTTTCCTGTCAGCATCCCCCCTCTCCCAGCATTGCCGCGCTGACCCGGCATGCCGAACAACTACTGGCTTCAGCTTTAGCCTCAGGTACCCAAGCTGCGTACAAACGCAGCTGGTCCATGTTTGGAAAATTCTGTAACACTCATGGGCTTCCCGATACAGTCCCAGTTTCAGAGTCAGTGCTGGCATTGTTTATCTCACATCTTCATAGAGCAGGCCATTCGCCAGCCACAGTATCATCACACATATCAGCCATTGGGTACAGACATAAATTACAGGGGGGGGGGGGGGGGGGGAGTGATCCCACAACTACCTTCTTAGTCCAGAAATTATTGTCTGCATGCCACAAACTCAGTAAGCAATTTGACCTCAGAATGCCCTTCGACAAGCCCATGCTTAGCAGGCTGTTGGGGCCCTAGATTTTACAGTGCCAGGGAAGCACCACAGAGCTTTGTACAAGACAATGTTCTGTCTGGCTTTCCACGCCTTCCTGCGCATTGGGGAAATGACCGTACAATCGGCTAACGCTACTAACCCTAATTTGTTGCGGTGGAAACAGCTAGAAATCAAAGACACATCCTTGACAGTGACCTTCATTCACTTCAAGCACAGCAAAGGCAAGCCCCTGACCCTAACAATAAAAGGCACCACCTCACCGCAGGACTGCCGTCTTCAAATCATGAAGGCATACTTGTCCATGCGCGGTGCTACAGCAGGTCCTTTATTCCTGTATTGCCCCAGCATGCCTGTCACTCGTGCCAAATTTAACGAACAGCTACGGGGAGGCCTACAGTTTTGTCATTTCTGCCCCAAATTGTTTAAGTCACATAGCTTTCGTATAGGAGCAGCCACTACTGCTGCAGCCCAGGGCATGTCAGAGAGCCAGATAAGATCCTTGGGTAGAGCGTCCTCAGATGCCTTCATGAAGTACATACGATGTTCCCAGAGGGTGTCTGCCCTATGAACTAACACGGAGTACTTGCATGAAATTTTGCCAAAAACATACATGTTGGGATGTCTTGCTGCTGCTGTTTTCATATGTTTCAGATTTGAAAATGCTTTTCTGCCGCCGAGTAGTTGCATATTACAAGTCTCGAGGGTTCTCAGACCTGGACCAAGTCTCACCCGGACCAACATGGCTGGAGCCACAACAGGGACCACTAGCTCACCATCTTGTTTGGGTTTATTAGACAGCGGTATTCACGCTTTGGGGTGCAGTTCAGCCATTTAGCTTTCTTTTGGGGTCCACACTTCCTTCCCGTGCAAGGATAGAAGTGTCATGGCGTTGTTTTCCCCCCAAAGGACAGTCCAGGGGAGACAATCCATTCAGCTAGGCGAATATGCTTTCCCTAATCTAACCAGTTACAAAAGTGTGAAAGCAATGCTCTTTGTACATATTAGTTTAGAAAGGAAAGAATGGATCTTATGTAATAATGTTCTCTGTATTATGTAAACTTACGTATCAATGTGTATAATTCACTGTGACATGGCTTTGTGCCATTTACATTGATATCTTGATAATCAGGCTATTGATTACATGTCACAATACGTGGACTGAACTGCAACCCCAGTGTCGATGTGAATTTATGGAAATGTATGAGAATGCGAGTGGAAATGATGTGTAGACAAGGTGGTAGTCATATCTGTTAGCATCATTAGGCTGGTGCACACACAAATGATACTTGTGGCAGCTCCCGCCAGTGACAGATACCGACGTGACAGCTTGCGAAGGATGTGTTTTGTCGCGTGCTTGTCGCGAGAAAAAAACATTTGTCGCGACAAAACTGATACTTGTAGCAGCTCCCCCCAATGAAACCTGTCATGCCCATTCATTTGCAAAGCGTGAAAAGGCTGTCACCGAAGACTGACGGTTTTGTTGTCAGTTCGCACTGAAAGCTGGATGGTTTACTGTGCGTACGTGTAATTGTCTCACAGTGGTGGTTTCCTCGTTGTTGTTTTTTCGTTTTTCTTTCTTTTTTTCTCCGAAATATGAAACACTCGTTCACTCGCTGGCTACGACAAAACTGACACAATTCGTGTTTCTTATATCGTGTAACCCACTGAGACCCATTGTGTAAGCTCTGTTTAACAACGATCAGTCATGTAATGTAAAAGAGTATTTATAAGGCGCTCACACCTAATGTGAAATACAAAAGGGATAAGGTCAACGAAATATGTAGACGACCGTGAGCACAGTGAATGCTACTAATTCCATAGGCACACTAAAACGCTTCATTCAACTTTTTTCTCATCACACACACACACGCACGCATTATTTACGATGTATCACACAGGCTTGTGTCAGTCGCGAGACTCACACGTTCCCGGCAGACAAGTCGCGCGCTCTGCTCGTACCATTAATGTCGTCCTCTCAGGTGTGTCCGTCAATTCGGGATAATTCTGGCAAGGGAGGACACTCGAGATAGCGAGAGTGCCATTTCGACAGTACCTTTTTGTGGAGTTATTCCCCTTCCACATGGCTTTGTTACAAAAATGAGGCCAGAGGCTCGGCTCATCCTTTAACCTCGGTAAGCAATGAACGAATCATACTTAAAACAGGCTGTGCATTCCTCAACCTCGGTAAGCAATGAACGAATAGAGTTTGAATCTCCTGCCCACCAGGCTATGGTGATTAGTGCCCCCCACCCCCCAACCCCTCCCCCCACCCCCCACCCCCCTCCTCACACACGTAAGCCGTTGGAACAGAGCGGCAAAAAAACATATGTAGATATAATTAGCAGTTATGCAGAGATAATTAGTAGTTATATTCGGATAATTAGTAATTATGTCCTTTTTACCCTACTAAGCCGTTGGGCGCATATTTACAATCCTAGTGAATTACTGACGACGCATGTGCAAAGAACAGCCAATGAACGCAACTCACAACCGGATTGGCGTACTTTTAAAATCTAACGAGCCTCGATACGCAGAGAGACCTCGGTTCGAATCCGCTTCAGTTCTCCTTCATCTTCAAATGTTGTGGTCTGTGGACACTGACTTGTGACTGTCCCTTCCGACATAGGCAAGCGAATCTGTGGGCAAGGCCATGACCTCAGCATTGTATGCGTGTGTGTGTGTGTGTGTGTGTGTGTGTGTGTGTGTGTGTGTGTGTGTGTGTGTGTGTGTGTGTGTGTGAGTGAGTATGTGTGTGTGTTTGAGCGTGTGTGTGTGTATGAGTTTGTGTGTTTGTGCGTGCGTGCGTGCGTGCGTGTGTGCGTGCGAGTGCGTGTGTGTGTGGGGGGGGGGGAGGAGAGACCAACAGACAGACAGACAGATGGACAGACAGACGCAAAGAGCGAGAGATCGACAGAAAAAACAAACAAATAGCTGACATATTACGATGGTTAAGGCGGAACGAAAAACAGTCTTCAATAAATTATATATTTTTAAAAAAATGAAATCGAATTACAATGAAAACAGAAAAAAAGGAGAAAGAAAATTGCCTCCCCCCCCCCCCCCACCCCCGAAAAAAAAAGAAAAAAAAAGCAATATCAAATCCACTCCAATGCAAGATCCGTCCGTTCACTAAAAACGAATTCGAAAACAAGTATGACTGGTAGCGTTCTGACATTTTAATTTTAAATTACAATTCTAAAATTGTAAAGTTGTTAACATTCTTCCTCGCACTGGACAAGAAAACAGCATGGCTCAAACAAAAAACAAAAAACGATTTAGCTTTTCATCTCATTTTTTATCGTTTTTCACCGTTTACCTCTGTCGTTTTGTAGCTTGACAAAGAGAATTACCCCGAAAATTTGCAGAGTGTGATTTTGTCCTAATAAACAGCGTTGTTTTGAACGTTTTGTGTGTTTGGATCTCGGCCTTTTTCGCTATTTCTTCTCAACCTCCGACAGCAGCTGACCAACCTGACCAGGCGTGAGGGTCCCGCTGTCCAGCCACGGAACCAACTGACCCCACGCCGCTGTCTCCGTGCAGTTTCCTCCGCACACGTCGTCGTCAGCGCCCACGTCCTGACCCGACTCCAGCCGACCCAACAGCAGCTTCTGCAGCCGCCTCTCCTCTAGACGCCTCCTCTTCTCCAGGATGGTGTTGAGGGTGTAGAGGAAGGGTGGTGTTGAGGGTGTAGAGGAAGGGTGGTGTTGAGGGTGTAGAGGAAGGGGTTCAGCGCCGAGTTGACGGGCAGCACGATGATGGCCGTGGCCACGTTGACCTCGCCAGGGACCGGGCTACCGTTGGAGGCCAGGAGGCCCAGTAGGCCGATGGGGAACCAGCAGAGGAAGTCCGACACGGACACATTGACCTCGCCAGGGACCGGGATACCGTTGGAGGCCAGGATGCCGAGTAGGCCGATGGGGAACCAGCAGAGGAAGTCCGACACGGCCACGGTAATGAGCCGGCGGGCGATGGTCAGGTCCTTGGAGCGCCTGCTGCTGTCGTTGACCGCCATGCTGCCGACATTGACTGACCAGTAGATGAAGCCCTGCCCCACGGCGATGAGCAGGAAGAGGAGGAAGTTGAAGACGATCATGACGCCGAAGGAGTAGGCGTCGCCGGGGAACGTCTGCCGGGTGACGGGCAGCGGGATGCAGATGCCCGATTGGCCGTAGAAGTTCCAGTGGGCAGTGACGGGCAGCAAGGGAACCGTGGCCAGAACTAGCCCCAGGCCTCACGTCAGAGCGCAGGCCAGGTGGGCCGAGGCGCTCTGGAAGTGAAACCGGCTGCACCAGGAACCGATCCAGCGTGATGAGGCAGACTATGACGGCCGACACCTCGCTGGACAGGAGCGAACACAGGCCGGCCACTTTACACATGGGGCTGTGCCTCCAGGTGGCTTCGTTCCACAGGTACGTCCTCTGGTACATGCGGTCCGCCACGCCGACCAGCGCCAGGTACACCCCCATGAGGAAGTCGGCCACACACGGGTGGCTCACAAACACCCCGAAGCCCTGTTAGCTCTTCGTTCTCTGGATGACGACGCGATAGAGGAAGGTGGTGCCGTTGCCCACGATGGACAGAGTGGAGAAGACCGCTAGGATTCCTCGGTAGGCAATCGAGCGTAGCAGCGCCTGGCAGGACGAAATCTCGTCTTGAACCCGTCAGGCACAACGCCCGGGCAGCACAGCTTGTAGTTGTCAGCGTAGACAACGTCCAGCTCGTCGAGGCCCTGGAAGATGCCTTTGGCGAACACGCTCAGCGCTGACCCCCGCACGTCCAACACTCGCAACTGCTTCATCGACTGAAACCCGCTGCCCAGGAGTCGCTGCAATCCGCAGCGGGTCATGTTCAGGGCTTGGACGGTGTGGAACATGCGCATGGTTTGCAAGTCGACTTCCGCCAGGGCGACGTCCGAGAGGTCGAGACTCTGAAGGCGAGGCAGCGTCCAGTTCTCACGAACTGTTTTGCTTTGGTCAGTTCATTTTTTTCGCTCGTTTTGCCTTTTGTATTTAGAATAAAAAAAATTGTGCCCGTGTTTCGGTGCACGACGTGTCATTGTTGATGGGGGTTCGGGCCGTGAGCAGACCGTTTTGACGACGTTTGGGTCGCAAGGTGCTTGTGTAGGGGTGGATTTCTCCTTTACTGTGTTGCTTTTTCCACACTTTTTTTATATTTATTTTTTCGCTTCGTTCTTCGCCGTGTAGTGGTGGTTGCGTTTCAGCTTTTGTCTTTTTTCTTTCTTCGTTTTAGTTTTTCAGGGTTTGTCTTTTTTCCTCTAATTGTTGGTACGCTGCTAATGGCGCAGTACCTTCGGTTTGCATCTTGCCGGCGTTGTGGCGGGCTGCGCGCTTAGTCGGTGTGGTGTGCTAGTGCTGCTGGGCTCCTAGCCAATGGGTGGCCTTGATGGATGATTTGCTTTTCCTCGTTTTTGTCCAATGCGTGGCATGGAGAGCCTTGTTTGGTTTTAGTGCGTGTTTCGTCCCGGTCGACTTGTGCTGTGGGTGGGGGGTCGTTTTCCTGTCAACCCTTTCTTTTCTTGATCCTTTTCTTCTTCTCCTGCTTTTTGTGTCTTTCCGCTTGCTTGCTTTGTTCCTCTACTTCTTTCCTCTTCCGTTTGTTTGCAGACTTTGGTGGGTTGCCGAGGTGGGGTTCGTCTGGCCCGTGGGGTGACCGAGTTTGTGGTGTCGCTGCGTGGGATCGTTTATATTTTACACGAGACATCAGTCTTTGGGTTGGTTTCTGAATGTTGGCGGACAGTGTTATGTTTTTGGCTTTTGGAGTCATTCTGCTCGGGCTTTGGGGAAACCTCTTTGTTGGTTTACAGCTGAGGGTTCTATTTGATTCGCCCGGTTGTTTTCACGGCTCAGAGTTACTTTCTCGTTTTTTGTTTGTTTGTTTGTCCAGTGTGCTCGGTTTTCAGGCGAGATACCTGATTTTGTTAGTGTGTTTATTGCTGCACAGCCTTGAGGTTTGCAGCAGTTTGTTGGAGGGAGGGAGGCTTTATCTCCTCTCTGTGTGTGTGTGTGTGTGTGTGTGTGTGTGTGTGTGTGTGTGTGTGTGTGTGTGTGTGTGTGTGAGTGTATGTGTGTGTGTGTGTGTGTGTGTGTGTGTGTGTGTGTGTGTGTGTGTGTGTGTGTGTGTGTTTTCTATTGTTTTGTTCTTTCGTGCTATGATTTGCACGTCTTTGTTTGTGTATTTTGTTGGTGTTCCCATGTATTCATTTTGTTTTGGGTTTTAAGCAACAACTTTTGCAATAGGAGGTATATACTTCTTTGGAAAAAGTGTGAACCCCCGCCGTTAAAGGGGGGGGGGGGGGGGGAGGGGGGGCTTGAAAAAAGTGATTTTTTGGTTGGGGGTCCGATCAATATCTGTGGGTGTCGTACCCTCTGCCTCTCCCTCTTCTGCTGCTTCCTCCTCCGCATCACCCTCAACAAGATCAGATTGAGTCCGTCTTCTCCACCCTACCCTTCTCCTGCCTGGATTGCTCTCCACACCCCACACCCCCACCCCCACCCCCCCGCCCTCTCCCTCTCCCTGTCCATATACATCCGTCTCCATTCACCAAGCCGTACACAGACACGCCACCTGTTTCAGAGAAAGTAATAACATTCTACTAAAAAGCTTGGACAAACAGTACAGCTAGCTAGGAACGGTGATCGACGGACACAGGCTGGAGTGGACCGCCAACGTGGACGCCTGCTGCAAAAGAGAGAGTCAGCGGGTGTTCTTCCTGCAGTAACTGAAGCAGTTCCGTCTCAGCAGCGGCTACTTCACCGCTTCTACCGGTCGGTGGTGGAGAGCACTGTGCTGTTCAACCAGGTCTGCTGGTACAACACCGCCAAGAACGGTAACTCGGACAGACTGAGTCACACGGCAGCTACTGCCTCCATAACCACCGGACAGCAGGTCAGGAGCCAGGTATCCGCCTCCCGTGAGTCCAGCAGGTGAGGAGTCCGCCTCCCGTGAGTCCAGCAGGTCAGTAGTCCGCCTCCCGTGAGTCCAGCAGGTCAGGAGTCCGCCTCCCACGAGTTCTTCAGGTCAGGAGTCTGCATCCCGCAAGTCCTGCAGGTCAGGAGTCCGCCTACAGTGAGTCCTGCAGGTCAGAACCCGGAGGCCGGCTACAGTGAGTCCAGAAATTCAGGAGCCCGGAGTCTGCCTTCCGTGAGTCCAAACAGGAGCCCGGAGTCCGCCTCCCGTGAATCCAGAACTTCAGGAGCCCGGAGTCTGCCTCCCGTGAGTCCAACAGGTCAGGAGCCCGGAGTCCGCCTCCCGTAAGTCCAGAAAGTCGGGAGCCCGGAGTCCGCCTCCCGTGAGTCCTGCAGGTCAGGAACCCAGAGGCCGGCTACAGTGAGTCCAGAAATTCAGGAGCCTGGAGTCTGCCTCCCGTGAGTCCAGAAATTCAGGAGCCCGGAGTCCGCCTCCCGTGAATCCAGAAATTCAGGAGCCCGGAGTCCGCCTCCCGTGAGTCCAACAGGTCAGGAGCCCGGAGTCCAGAATGTCGGGAGCCCGGAGTCCGCCTCCCGTGAGTTCTACAGGCGCAAGTTCAGATGACGCCTTCTTGATGACAGCTACCCGCTCCATCCTGAGAGAGAGAGAGAGAGAGAGAGAGAGAGAGAGAGAGAGAGAGAGAGAGAGAGAGAGAGAGAGAGAGAGAGAGAGAGAGAGAGAGAACTCGAAAGCGAAAACTTTACAAGGATTGTAGTTTAGGTTCAGTCAAAAACCTGTCTAACAACTAGTTAAGCTACTGATGAGAGAGAGAGAGAGAGAGAGAGAGAGAGAGAAGAGAGAGAGAGAGAGAGAGAGAGAGAGAGAGAGAGAGAGAGAGAGACAGAGACAGAGAGAGAGAGAGAGAGAGAGAGAGAGAATGTGTGTGTGTGTGTGTGTGTGTGTGTGTGTGTGTGTGTGTGTGTGGCCGGCTGAACGCCGATTGTGTATGTGCGTGTGTGTTTGTGTTGTGGATATGAGAGAGACAGACTCACAGCATATAACAGTAGAACAGAGTAGCAGCTGACTGACGTGGGCCTGCACGCGCCAGCATGGTGACATTAGTTATTATTAGAAGTAAGCAGTACGCGTCGTCATTGACGCGACGTCATAATTTTATGAGGTAAAAGGTTTACGTCAGGGATCGGCTGGGGGTCAGAAAATAAATTAGCTAACCGCCACAGGCAGTCAGTCTTTTTCTCCAAAAAGACCAAAGTAGTTTCAGAAAGTACAAACCCTTGTTCCATACACAAGGCAAGTACACTTATATTTATTGGTTTGAGGATGTAGAGGAATTGTTGCTTTAAGTTTTTGTTTTCTTCTGAAAAGTTTCATTATAAAGAAGAACAAATTAATAACAGATAGTTCGCCGTTGATCGGCGGTGTTGCGTTGCATCGTTTGCGATATTGTGTGTGGGACTCAGCAAGTGAAAATGAATGATCTCATACCGTGGTTAGTTTACATAAGAGATCGCTCAATATACCAATCCCAAGGATTGCCCTTTTCAACTCTTGCTTAGTATATATTCTGGTACTGTTCTTTGGAACTAACTCACTCCCTGACTCTCTTAAATTATCACCCAGCACTGTCACGTTCAAATCACGTTACGTGCTGCAACTTTCTACCTTCTTGTCTTTCCCGTTCTTCACGCATTTACCAATCAAATAATGTTTGCTACTGAATTGTTCAAAACCCTACATATCCACCCCTATTCCCGCCCGTCTGATATCGTGTTAGATGTCTAAACTTAATTTATTCCATGTGTGTACCCATGTGTCGTAGCTAAGAAAATATGTATAATTAGATCTATAATAGTCCCTTGTTTGAGCGAGGGCTGAAAGTAAAATAATCATCATAAATATATATAAAACAAAACAATTAAGGAAGTGGGACGGAGGGGGGGGGTGCATAAATACATATGTATAATTATAAATATAGGTCTATGATTTCAACCACGCGAGGACTGTCCGCCAAGCCAGCACTTGAGAGAGGGCGGTGGGCGGAGCCAGCAGTACAGAAATGGGTCTGCTGTTTCCACCATTCACGGCCCTTTCCCACCACCTCCACTACTTAAACAACGGCCTGCTGACACGGAGAGCTCCATCTCACCACGACGGCCTGCTGACGCCCCACTGCACCACCAGCTTCACCGTTACCGCCATTGGCCTATATCGATATACTATGTGTTGAACTGCCAGATGCGCGCTTTGCGCAAAAAACACGCC
The DNA here is from genome assembly GCA_963584105.1 of Alviniconcha strummeri. Lineage (NCBI taxonomy): Eukaryota > Metazoa > Mollusca > Gastropoda > Provannidae > Alviniconcha > Alviniconcha strummeri. The sequence goes on from CAUZXP010000024.1 coordinate 104,867, forward strand.
CTTTTCGCTCACTACGGTCTTTTTGAATGGGCCACATCCGGTGTGCGTTTGGAATGGCGGACTGACTGAATCGATTGCGAGCGTTCATTATTTACACCGTGTTCTTGATTAAGAAGAAGAAATGTAAAAAGTCATCGGTATCCTCTGCTGCATCGTCAGTAGCTCTTCATGGCTTACCGAAACAGATCACTGCGGGCAAAGGATCGAATACAGAACCAGAAATAGCGAAGCCGGTTGCTCCATTCCATCACTCGCATCGGATTGTGGATAGCGGTCGACAATCTTCTCCAGACATTTCACCGAAGACTGTTTCAAATATGGCAAGTTTTGAGTTGCTGATAAGTTCTCGTATAAACTGCTAATTAATACAGCTCTGTGTTGTGTGTCAGTGTGAAACGATATGTCTATATTTTTGACATCAGGAGCACAGTGTACAAACCAAAAACCAAAACAGTACACTGTATTCACATGCACTTCGGTCGCGTGTGTATACTGTTAATGCATTACTCACTAAATTTGTTCAGATTTATAGGTAGTAAACTGTTACAGAGTAATGACTTGAAATTCAGAAATCACCATGAAATAGATATATAGATATAATTAATTATATTAATCTAGATCAAAGTGTGCAACTACTAGAACTTGTAAGTAAGCAGACAGATCTGCCGGAAATACAACACTAATGTAGTAGTAGTATAATACTTAGCAAAATAAAGCTAACAATATTGAAATTATTATCAAATGAGAATTTACACGAGAAAGAAAGGGAGGGGAGGTAGTTCAACTAACTTTATGTGAGGCTGATAGAAATGGCATAGTGAGCTGTAGATCCGTGACCTATTATCATAATAGCAATTCTATTCAGGGTTGCGCTCATTGCAAAATTTTGCGTAAATATTGCATTTTCTGGTGCCGTACGCATTTTGGACACATCGCCGCGTCACCATACGCAAAATGACTGAACATCGATTCAGCAAGTTACGGCTCACTGGTGGCTGCCGCGTCACTCAACACTAGATCGATTTGCAAACTCCGTGTGATCTCAGCCGTGGCTCCGCACTCCTCCACGGCTCAAGTCCAGTCAATGAAGGGCGGAATCTGGATGACGAAATAAACGCACAAGCTGCCGTTATTTTGGTTTGTATGGCGCACCGCCACCGCCCCCCACCCCCACCCCCCAATCACTGATCTATGCGCGTTATAGTCGGTAGCGCCCTGTGTCTGTGAATACAATTCGCATACTTTTCCGAAGAAGGACAATGATTTATATGAACTGAATCCTTACGAACCCGTATCTGGAAGAATAGCCGGTCTCCGTATCAGTCTGGCCAGCGAGAAATCGCGTATACTGCTAAACTTATCACAATATCAGTGATAATTTCCGGTCCGTCGACAGAGGACACGATCCCAAACATGGAGTCTGAAACAACCCAGTGTGTCTAGTCTAACTGTCCGCGTGTATCATAATTTACTCAAATGTAGACGACTACGAAGCCGTAAACAAAACACGCGTTGACATCAAATACGAATGAGAG